>CABFOV010001782.1:0-23029 GCA_902141375.1 Timema poppense | reverse complement strand
CAATCATTCTAAAATATACACTCTTTCTGACAAGTTAACTTAATATTGCCTTTATAATTCATTTCTCAACTTAATTTCTCAACTTTCTTTAATCCTTCTATCAATTCTATTTTTATCAATTCTAAATTTAGCAGGTCAGCATATGCTGATCTCTCATCTTATTTACAGGATGTACAACTAGCTCTAATAAATGATAATTTGAAGGTTTGGACCATCATTTTCATGCAATACATTTAAATTAAATTTATATTTTTAAGTAGCAACCTAAATATCTCATTCTGATCATTTGGTACAATAGTTGCAGCATTGTTCTGTACAAATATGTCAATGTAAAGATATTTGGAATCGCAATGCATTGAAATTGTTTATTAAAACCAACACATTTTATTTTAAAATGAAAAATATTTGGTTACACTTACTTTCTTAGTAGGTAGCTTAAACAATACCTCAGCCTTCTAAAATGATTGTTATACCTACCGATACCATCTTTATACTAGATTAATGTATTTCGTGTTTTTATTTACATAATACCGGTTTAGAAATATTACAAGGATCTCACTCACTAAAGCTTTGAAATATATAACTAAATTAGTATTTTCAGATGGGATTGTTTGAAACATTTGTTATGTGGGTTTATTATACAAAAACAATTATAAAAATCAGAAAAGATACATTTTTAATAGATATTTTCCACAATAGCCTTTTTAGGAAATTGATTTTACATTTCAGTAAAAAGTTTCAAAATTAAATATTTCGCCAATATTTTAGAATTCTTAAAAGAATTTTATTCAATCTCCTTATGATACAAATATTGTATGGTTTTCATAAAAATATAAATCAAACATAGATTTATTTATCAAAAGAGTAGAGGGATGTATCTTTCGGGTAACAATAAAATGAATTTAATGGGTACATGGTGTGACATTTGCTTCTGCATACATATTTTATCATGTATACATCGAAGAAATGAAATATTCATGTATTAAAATAAATTTTACTTTTATCAGAAACAGTAAATAATCATTTTTTGAAACTCCATTGTTACAAATATAATTTGCTTATAAATGTATATTGAATATTTGCTTGCATTTGTGAAAATTGAGTTGATAAATTCATATGTGCAAAAGTATCAGTTATGATAAATGATTAGACTTTCTAAATATGAACTTGGAATAAACTGTGGTCGCATTTACCCTGAAAGTTAGCAGTCCTACCTTGACTGATTACACTATGGCCTTGTTTAATAAGCTAAACCCCCAACCGTATAATTCTATGGTGCAGGTGCTGCAACCCCACCAAAGCTCTCGGGGCCCATAAAGGAAAAATAATTTAGTAATCTAATGTTTTTCATTTTTTAGTGTACGTATTTGTAATTAATTCATAATTCTAAGCTAATATATTTAAAAACAAAACCTTTATTATTAATTTTAAGAGTAAGTAAAACCAATTTTTAGCTATACCTAATTTCATACTTTATGTTTATGCCGATAGGTTTTTGCGATTAGGCTTTGTTCATTTGTATAGTTCTGGGATTCCCCGCCTTAGCATACTGGCTTCGCGCCAACTCAGAACATAGACTTTCGGTGCAAAACATATATAAAATCTACATAATTTTTTTTAGCCTCATATCTTACTATTAGTTTGAGTTATACGCTTGAGTACTAATTAGGTATAATGATTTTATGGATGAGGAAGGTTATATGTATATGAAGTGTACCCACATTTGCATTTAAATAGAGAGTAAAACCATTTGGAAAAACCCACACTTAGTACACCCTGACCAAGATTTGAACCTAAGTATCCCCATCATTGGCAGTCTAATCCACTGCAAGAGTAGCACCTTAGACCACGCGTCCACTGAAGTGGATCACACAAATGTTATCATATTTGTAATTGATTGAATTTTGAAGCTTAATTGTCACATATGCTCTTTTTAATCAAATCCACTTTCAATTTATTTTTTTATTCTCAGATTCTCAATAAAAAACGTTGCGCCAGAACCCACACTGTTGATGTTACACTACACCATAGTGGAACCAAACAAGGTAGCCCTTCTACCTTTCAGGGTGAATGGAGAATACAATGTTGCCACTAATGAAATGTATCCAGCAGTTTTGTACATTAAAGGGTCTTTACAATCAACATAGAGGTGGTTATGTTATAAAGAGACAGTAGTATATCAACACCTGGTTCAGAATAATATACTTGCATCGTAAAACAATACTTTTGGTTGGGTTTTTTATGTTCATCATTTTTTTGGAATCAGTCAATCAAATATATACTCAGCTTAACCCGAAACCTTGCTTGGTTCCACTCTGTTGTAGCTTGTATGATAGAGCAATAGATGATTAGTCGGCATAAGAATGCTAATTTTGAGTATAAGCTGAATGTACATCAGTTTATTTAGATAACTTTCGAGTCAAACGTCCAGGGCTAAAATCCATGACCAGAGACAAACATTGTTACCTAGACCACAAAAACCAGACGTCTAGTTATCTTATTGCCAAACCTGGCAGCCAAAGTTGTTAACATCTTTTATTATGGCCAAGTATATAGTAATATCGTAACATTGATCTTAAATGTAGTGTTCATTATATTACTATAATTTCTATATTCTACTTTCTGAATAAACTAACTTTATTTTTTTCCCTAATTCATTCAAAAAACTAGTCATGCGATCTTGGTTAAATCATGGGAATATTAAAATTAGTCTACATCAAATAAGATAGCCAGGAAAATCTATGTTGGCTGGTCGGTTTGTTTGAGACTTATTAAAATAAAGAGGTAGAAGTGTAAAAGAAGATTTTGATTACTTTAAATTATATTTCATTAGGAAACTATTTAAAAAAAAGCTACCACATCAAAGGTTAGAACAAGATTTTCTTGATTTTTTAAACCAGATATCTAAATGAATATAAAACCATTAGAAAGGGTTCTTTTTTTTTAAAAAAAATGCACACCTTTCTGACTTATGTTCGAATAATTTACATATTTAATCAATAACAATAATTAACAACTTATACAAATTCCATTTCCAAAAACCACTAAATTTTAACATAACTTTTTAAACAAAGAATGTGGTATTAAATTTAATTTTAGTTTAACAGTTTCAAACATGTATCTACCATTTAATTAAATAGTGTAATATTAAAAAGCATGAATTTGGTTTGTAGGTGTGTATTTTATTACTTAAAATGTGTTGATCAGAATTAATTTAATTGGTTGGCAGAGCTATATATTGTTAAAATAAATAATGTTTATATTGGTCTGTATGTATTTATTCTTAAAATACAGAGAGATGATAATATTTTGTTTTTAAAGTAAAATTGTTTTGTAAACAGACACATTATTATTTATACCCTCACTCAATTTAGATAAATAGTCCACTGCTGCCAAAACCAAAATTAAAATTAGATTTAAAAAAGAAGACTGCAAACTTAGGTTGTCAACAGAATTGCTGTATTCTAACAAGGAATAAAGTGACAAGCCTATCGGTACGTAAGAAGTTATTTGGTTGTTCATTTATTTACCCTTGTCAAACTGTTTTCTGACTTGGGGGAGGCAAAACCAAATTTGCAATTGAGGGTAAGACTTCCTTCTCCCTTTCTTCTTCCCTTGCAGTTCACATTTGTTTGCCTCCCCTAAGCCTCTACCCCTCATCCCAACATATTGATTCAATGGGTCTGTTCCCATCCTAATGTTGTACAGGTGACCTTAATCTAACAAGGGTTTTTATAGGTGTAGCTAGCCTATCAAATACAGTGGATTCAATATGAAATGAATGCACTTGTTATAACTAGTCTGATTTTATTAGGAAAGTTTCTAGAACTACTTTCATGTATTCTGATGTCAGGTCACGGTATCTTCATCCGTCACTTTTGATAGATAGTAACAATACCTATTAAAAAAACACTTAGGTTATTAATGTTGACTACAAAAAATTTGTGTGTAGTTTCTAAAAGTATCTTCTTATAAAATGTGGACACTGCACTGCACTGCATTGCATTACACCCGCGCTTTTGAACTCTGGGCCCGTCATGTGTGGCGCTAGAGGGCCGGTCACGAGATCTTCCTCTCTGGCTTCCACGCAGGAGGGACGTCAGTTCAAGGCAGTAGAGTTCGAACCAAGGCAGTCAGTTAACTCAAGTTCAGTCAGTTCAGCTCGGATCAACGATCCGCTAGCATTCATTTTTGGACAACTGAGCTTTAAACAGTTGTACCCTAATTCACGATGTACCGTAATTCACTTTTGCACAACTGAGCTTTAAACAGTTGTGCTCTGATTCACGATGTACTCTAATTTACTTTTGGACAACTGAGCTTTAAACAGTTGTGCCCTAATTCACGATGTACTGTTATTAACTTTTGGACAAGTCAGTTTTCAAGTGTTGTTAAACTATTTAAAACATCTACATTAAAATAAATACTATGAACAAAAAAATATATATCTGGTTTTTAATATGACTCAAGTTACATTCACCAATAAATAATAACTTCAAGTAAACTTCGAGTGAACTTATAAATGAAGTCACAGAAGGAAGTTCAGGGAAGCACAGGGGAACATAGAGAGGTTTCATGGTAGCAGAGCTAACAAAGAGTCCCATGGCACCAGAACTAATCAAACGCCTTCGTCAACCGAGGCAACATCCTAAACAAACAAGTTTGGATATTCAACGCTGCAACGAAGAGTCGAACCAACCGTCCTAGCTGTGTTTACAAGAAGTCGTCTCAATGTCCACAACTCTTCACCATACGTTGGGATTCCTCTCCAGCAACTTCAAAAAAGCCATCAATTACCTCTACTACAAACGTCAATTCTAAGTCACCATGGAGCTCTACAAACACCGCCAGCACAGTTCTTTAAGATGCCACCACTTCAGTTCTAGAGATAAGTTGGAAAGTTGACTATTTTTAGTATTCAATTACATTTTAAAGTGATGTGGTAATTTAATTAATGTAAATAGCAATAAACACACTACATATATAATATTTATATCATGTCTAAAGGGTTAATAGTATAGTTCTACTTGTGTGTCTATTTCCTTATAAATTTTCAAATGGTAATACAAAACCAAATAGAAGAGTACATGTCAAATGGGTCAGGGTGGACTAGTGCAGAGCAACAAATAGAACATTCTTTAATTACTACAGTGTGTTCACTACACAAAACTAAAATAAACATTGATGTGTACAGACTTGAAACCAACGAACTCCAATTCGAATTGCGTATTATTCCTCGCAATTAATTACAAGTAACACTGTTATATTACGTCCTAACAAAATATTACTTTGGCCATATACCTTACAATTAATTAAAGTAACACTGTTAAATCACTTATTGACAAAATATTACTTGATATAAGCTAATATATCTGTTGCCAGCAGCAGTGTGTTGTTTTCATCTCAAACAAGTTGTAACGGGCTAAGCTGGCTTAGCCCCATTAAACCTCGGAATATGAATAATAATTACTCCAAGCAAGTCATTGGGATCTTAATTCTAGCATACTGTTTCTACATACAATACTCGTAACACATGTTTATTCTTTTCACATACCAACTGCCCGGACTCTTCCTCGAAAACACCTGCCCCATCAGAAGAGGCGCCGCTTGAATGGGGACGGACCTCGCCTCGAGATAATGTTGCACCGCACTCACCAAAGTTTCGAGTTAACTGAAGGCGGCTCGCGGATTGTACGCTCGGCGACTCTACCTTCTAGAGCTCAACCGAAGCATCCCCCACTCTTCACTCGTGGCCGACCCACAAGGCCTTGCGAATCCTACTATATATGCTGCAGCAGGCTTTCAATGGAAAGAACAACGAACACATTGGTGATTACAACACTACAAGGACTACGGCTCCAACTATCACCAATAATCCGTACTACGGACATCCTGCACCGAGAGAAGAAAGTACTCGACGATGATCACGTTGGTTACTATGTCGGATCCACTGGATAGGAGGAAGTAACTAGGGCCTCTAAATAATCATGAGACTACAAGGAGTAGTCTATATATTGGCAAGGCGTAGTGATTAGCACTATGATTAGTTATTTAAGAGATATTAGTTAAGTTAACTATATTTAGGGCTTAAGAGTTTTATTTTAATTAAATCTACTGGTTCTCACACTTCACACGTTTCTTCTGCTGAGTCCTTGAACCAGCAGCCTAAAGGGAATGTTTCCCGCGTCTCACCCCGTGTGAACATTTTTCTATCCCGGAGGTCTGGGATAGCGATGGTTCGAGTTATTCAAGGAGCTGGGAATGATACCTAGTTAGGTACGTAAGTCTATATGCAACTCTGGTTTAGGAGTTCAAACTGTGGGCCACCTTTGTCCGTCTGGCTTGGCTCGCGGACTTGAGTAACTAGTGTTGTGTTTTGTACTCCCCTTTGGGGGTGTTGTGGGCCGCGTCTGCCTCTCAGGCACGGCTCGCGTTACTATTTATTCACGTGCATGGTAGTATCTCGTTGGGGGCTCAACTTGTGGGGCTTAACTGCGATTTAGGCACGGCCCGTGGTATTTGTCATTTCAATATTAATCACACCTTGCCCATTATGAGAGGGCTTCACTTGGTCCCTTTATCACAGGTGCTCTATATAACCGAACTACAACTCGCCCAATACTTTAGCCTACTAAATTTATTTTGTCAACATGTAATGTTGTTGGATGGTGTCTGACTTTCAGGCATGTTTTTGTACATCCATTGGACGCTTCACGCCCCTAGTTGACATATGTATATCTTGCTGGCTACCTAATATCTATCAAATACCTATAGACTATGCTCATTGAAATGGTGTCCTAATCAAACTTTTGTATGTTGTTTAATTAAATTATATTGTTCTCACTTATCCTTTGTTCGCATTACTAATTAACATGTTTGTTTGTGCACCGTCCTCTCTATTAGGTTTAATATTTAAACACCCACCCCCTTTATATATCAATGAAGGAATAGAGTAGGTGCTGGCGCAAAGTTTAAGATACCTATTTAGAGCCAAATCGTCAAAACAATTTTTTCCCTAAGTTTTTGAAAAAGCAATCGTTAAACTACCCACAAATGACAATTTATTCAAAAATCAAGTAAACTCATACAATGTTATTTGTCATGTCAGACATTCCCAAGATAGCAATTTGGAACCGAATCATCAAATCTCTTTTTAAAATATTTCAATTTTCTGAAAAATCCCTCATCACTCTTCAACAAATTTTCGACCAAAAACCAAATAGCCTATACGTTGTTATTTGTGAGATCAATTACTCCCTAGGTTTGCATTTTAATCAGAATATTTAGATCCAGTTTTGAAAAAAAATTGCATTAAAAATCTCTTATTTGAAGACTATCCTTAATTTGAAGGCTAGGGTCGAAATAAAATAAACGTGTTGAGATATTGCCCTATAACTTCTAGATATCAAGTTTGAAAAAATCAATCAAACCGTATCTGATTCGTGGCCAGGGACAGGTTGATAGATAGACATGGGGACAAACTGAGTTGTAAAAACTAGTTTTTTGAGTTTGAGCTTATAAAAAAAGTAAAACTTCATCAATATCTAGATTTTTTTTTTCAGGACTACAATACTTTATCTTGATATGAGTAAGTAAAAGAGTGATTACCCTGGTATGTTTTTGGACACTACTCAGCAACAAGAAAACTGCTCACTGAGGGCTGCCTGTCAATTCATGTGTAGCTAACATTGTATCACCTCTCTCTAACACCAACACTCATTATTGAGGACTGTCTGGTTTATTAGCAATTCATGTGTAGCTAACATTGTATCACCACTCTCTAACACCAACACTGCTTACTGAGGACTGTCTGGTTTATTAGCAATTCATGTGTAGCTAACATTGTATCACCACTCTCTAACACCAACACTGCTTACTGAGGACTGTCTGGTTTATTAGCAATTCATGTGTAGCTAACATTGTATCACCACTCTCTAACACCAACACTGCTTACTGAGGACTGTCTGGTTTATTAGCAATTCATGTGTAGCTAACATTGTATCACCACTCTCTAACACCAACACTGCTTACTGAGGACTGTCTGGTTTATTAGCAATTCATGTGTAGCTAACATTGTATCACCACTCTCTAACACCAACACTGCTTACTGAGGACTGTCTGGTTTATTAGCAATTCATGTGTAGCTAACATTGTATCACCACTCTCTAACACCAACACTGCTTACTGAGGACTGTCTGGTTTATTAGCAATTCATGTGTAGCTAACATTGTATCACCACTCTCTAACACCAACACTGCTTACTGAGGACTGTCTGGTTTATTAGCAATTCATGTGTAGCTAACATTGTATCACCACTCTCTAACACCAACACTGCTTACTGAGGACTGTCTGGTTTATTAGCAATTCATGTGTAGCTAACATTGTATCACCACTCTCTAACACCAACACTGCTTACTGAGGACTGTCTGGTTTATTAGCAATTCATGTGTAGCTAACATTGTATCACCACTCTCTAACACCAACACTGCTTACTGAGGACTGTCTGGTTTATTAGCAATTCATGTGTAGCTAACATTGTATCACCACTCTCTAACACCAACACTGCTTACTGAGGACTGTCTGGTTTATTAGCAATTCATGTGTAGCTAACATTGTATCACCACTCTCTAACACCAACACTGCTTACTGAGGACTGTCTGGTTTATTAGCAATTCATGTGTAGCTAACATTGTATCACCACTCTCTAACACCAACACTGCTTACTGAGGACTGTCTGGTTTATTAGCAATTCATGTGTAGCTAACATTGTATCACCACTCTCTAACACCAACACTGCTTACTGAGGACTGTCTGGTTTATTAGCAATTCATGTGTAGCTAACATTGTATCACCACTCTCTAACACCAACACTGCTTACTGAGGACTGTCTGGTTTATTAGCAATTCATGTGTAGCTAACATTGTATCACCACTCTCTAACACCAACACTGCTTACTGAGGACTGTCTGGTTTATTAGCAATTCATGTGTAGCTAACATTGTATCACCACTCTCTAACACCAACACTGCTTACTGAGGACTGTCTGGTTTATTAGCAATTCATGTGTAGCTAACATTGTATCACCACTCTCTAACACCAACACTGCTTACTGAGGACTGTCTGGTTTATTAGCAATTCATGTGTAGCTAACATTGTATCACCACTCTCTAACACCAACACTGCTTACTGAGGACTGTCTGGTTTATTAGCAATTCATGTGTAGCTAACATTGTATCACCACTCTCTAACACCAACACTGCTTACTGAGGACTGTCTGGTTTATTAGCAATTCATGTGTAGCTAACATTGTATCACCACTCTCTAACACCAACACTGCTTACTGAGGACTGTCTGGTTTATTAGCAATTCATGTGTAGCTAACATTGTATCACCACTCTCTAACACCAACACTGCTTATTGAGGACTGTCTGGTTTATTAGCAATTCATGTGTAGCTAACATTGTATCACCACTCTCTAACACCAACACTCCTTATTGAGGACTGTCTGGTTTATTAGCAATTCATGTGTAGCTAACATTGTATCACCACTCTCTAACATCAACACTTGCTTAGTGAAAAAGCAGACTCGATACTTCCTAGTTTATAAACTAAACATTTTAATATGACAAAGTTTATACTATGCTTCGTAACTTAGGATAGAAACACTAACTTGAACTAAACCACTATAACTTTTACTCTTTGAAACACATTTATAGTATGTATTTTTTTTAAATGCATTACTAATCTAGACACCTACTACATCATGCTTGTTCCATTCTATCTTGGCCCATCATATTTACCCTTTCGTTAAGCCAGTGGCGTACCCAGACATTTCCATCAGGGGGGCCACTGGGATTTTACCAAGTTCCCTCCCATATCGTCTGATTTTTTTTGATCAGATGTTTCTAAAAGCTATTTGGAGCTGCCCACCCCCAGATAAAAAAAACATATGCCTCTCTAATTTATTTGGAGTTATCCTTACATGGATTTATTTTAATTAGATGCTTCTAGAATCTATAGGTTAGCTTCATAAATATTTTCAAATGTATTTAGAGTTTATTGCTTTCTTCTCCCACCAAATAGTTACTTTTTAATTTTGTGTGTGTATGTGTGTGTGTGTGTGCGTGTGTGTGTGTGCGTGCGCACTTACCTCATTTAAAACAATATTTGGAGCAACATTAGGGGGTGCCATGGTTTATCTGGCTCCCCTTGTAGACACGCCAATTTAAAACATAATTTATATCTGACATGTATGTTCTTCAACATGTAGGGCTACATGTACAGTTTCAATACCAGCTTGCATAGTTTTAGATTAAAAAAGCTAGTGAATTTTTTACTTTATTCTCTTTGCTATCCTATATTTCTACTACTTTAAAAAAAAAAATGCATATCAACATTCTACCTGCAAAATTAATTTGAAAAAAAAACTAATAATAATGAAAAATTAAAATTTTGAACGCAAAAACAAGGTTTCGAGACAAAACCTCTATTCTTTATTATTAAAATTCCTTCCCACTTTCGTGGTAGAATGGTCTAATATGTAACGCTCACCATAGACTTTACTGCCGATAATGGAGGTATTGGGGTTTGAATCCTGGTTGGGTGTACTCAAGGTGGTTTTCCCTAAATGATTTCTCACTTTTCTTCAACGCAATAATGTGTACCCAACCTTACTACACTAATGTAATTAGTTCATGTGAGTACAACCCAAACGGTTAGGTATTATGTAGGGCTAAGAAAATAATCAATAACTATCATTAGTCATTACTAACATGGCAAATGTCTTACCTTTGCGATGCCAATTTCTTGTTGTTATATTTTTCTCGGCTCATTGTAGGGATGTCCAGTACTTTCATCATTTATTTAAATTGTGAGTAGCCTGTTCCAATTGGAACACTACCCCAATAAACAGCGTCATTTAATTATGTATGTGTGCGGGTTGTTTTGAGGTAATGCATTGCTTACCATCACAATTGTAACAAAAATAAACCAGAGTAAATTCAAGACCATTTCTTATTTCCTTTTCTACACGATTTGGAGTGTTCACCTAATTTAGTGATCTGTTTAGAAAAATACATTACATCAATAATTCGGTGAACCGTAGTGGGAGAAACCTGTGCCCTTTCAATATTTTCTATGACAAGTGGTGGTAAGGTATTCTCATTACTATATTCATATTTTGAAAGAGTATTTTCACTAACGAGCGAAGGATGTTCCACATTCGATAGTAAATCCTCCAATTCATCATCTTCATCAAAAATGTATGTGTCTGCCTGCATATCTTTGGAACTGGAGGTTCCTACAGTTGGTGTAAAGTCTTCACTTTTTAGGGTGCAAGTCCTAAAAACCATTATATATATAACATAATTATTTATTTCTTACAGAACGTCTTACCATCCGTCTAAGCTATTCGCGATAATTTATTATAATAGGGCAAGAGTGAGTAAAGTACAATAAAGAGGACAGGTACTGCGTTTGTGTGGAGGAAGAGTGGGAAACTGTTACTAAAAGACGCTTTAGTAGATTACACTGAGCCATAATTCAAACCTTGACCTCCCGCTCACTAACAAGCCAGAAAAACGTGTAAACTCGGCATGCATACTGATTAGGGTTTATAATTACTAACCCATAACTTATAGATTATATAATAATACAATCAACACCTTATATTTTGTGTATATCTAAGGACTATTTTAAACTTTAGGTAGCCAACATACTCGTTTACAAAAACTAGCCATCATTTCCGTTTGGAACCAATTTAATGCGACCACATTTCATGTACAAGACTGTACCTTTTTTTTTTTTTTTACAATTTATTTATCAACATAAATATATTGGCTCATTTTTGGCATACTTACAGAATTGTTTTAGAAAATAAACAAATAAAATACGCCTAAATAAAATTTAACAAATACAAAATAAAAATATTAGTTGTAGTATTTTCAAACTAGAATTACCTTTTAAGTGATTCAAATTTGTTTATGGTGAATTATGAATCTTCTTTCCGGATTCTTCTTCTCTTCTTTAAATCTCTTGATCGTTTTCTTCTTTTGCATACTTTTACTTGGTAATGGACGAGGCTTAGACATTTTGTACACAGTAAAATTCACATAAAAGTTGATTAATATCAAGGCCATAGTCGGGAAATGTTATGAACAATATATATTGCTTTATTTATGATTTAAACAATACCAAAATTAATGTACAAGTACAAATTAGGGGGCTGTGTTAGTATAAAAAGCACTTCAGAGAGCATCCAGAGGTGTTTAGTATTTAGAATTTTTTCTAGCCTTCGGCAACTATGGGGTTATGTTGCCATAAAAAATACTTCAGAGAGCTTCTAGAGATGTTTGTTTCTGATTTTTTCTAGCCTATGGCAGTTATTGTGTTATGTTGCCATAAAAAATACTTCAGAGAGCTTCTAGAGGAGTTAAATATTTCTAATTTTTTCTTGCATTCGGCAGCTTTGGTATAATATTGCCATAAAAAATACTTCAAAGAGATTCTAGAGGTGTTTATTACTCAGAATTGGTCCTAGCCTCCGTCAATTGGGGGATGGGTCCACCTCCTCCCCCCCCCTGAAATTATTTGCTGGCTACGGCCTTGATTAATTTAATTATATTTATGCCAGTTAAATGGTAGCCTACGCTCAAACTAAAATATAAAACTAAACAATGTCAAAGAATACTGGTAACAATAGACTGTACAGCTTCCACACATTATATAGCTAACAGGCAAGAACAGTCCAAAATATCAGCATTACTCTTCGTATGTTTTTGTTTTGTACATCAATACTTTTCTCAGCTGCTTTTGAAACGTTTGCTAATATCTTCTTCCCCCTCATAACTCCCCGCCCACCCGCCGCTGTCAATCAAAACACAAGTGGTCACTCACTACCTGTGTTTGGTTCTCAACGGTACGGCCCGATTTGGCTGTATTTATTTCTGTGAAAATCACGTAACTTCGGGCAATTTCCTATCCAGTTATTAAAATATGATAGTAACGATTGTATGAAAAACGTCAAATGAACCAGTATTTATTGCTAAATAAGGAAAGTTAAATTTAATTTCAAATTACAAAGTAGTTTTCTATTAGGAAATGTATTTGTAAAAGAATGAGAAAGTCTGCCACCGATTCAATTTTACTATTTATTAAATAAAAATTAATATGTTAGAAAATATGGTACAGACCGTGCCTAAAATATCTTTACCATATAGTGAGTGCTATACCATCCGTACATCCATAAAATAAATTAAGGCTTTTGCTTGTATTACATAATACTTCGAGACAAATTAGTATTATTAAGTTAAATTAAGCATTATAAATATTTAAACAAAATATATATATAACAAATTTGCTCTATTTTTACTTATTTTAATGTTTTTATTCTATTAGAAAGGCTCACAACCATAATCAATAATAATGAAATAAAATATTATCACTCTTGCACAGCCTTAACTCAGGGCCGACCACAGATAAAATGCGGTCACAATTTCGAGAAATAATAGATCAAGAACAAGACGAGGGAAAATCACGAGTAGTCGTTGAGTTAACACATACAAATTCCGTCGAGGTTCCCAACAAAAGTTAAATAATTTCCTAACCCAGGTTAAGGAAACTAAATCCCCCAGTTATTCTCAAACAAAGAAATTTGTTACTAAAGCTAAACATATTGAAGATAGGATAGTACGTTTGAGTTGTGACAATGAGCAGGTTAAACTTAAAATAAAACAAAGTCCCTTTCTCTTAAAATAAATACTTTAATATACCAGGAGATTAGAGAACAAAAAGATAAACCCAAAACAGCTGAAAAGTAACAAACTGTTATGCCGTTCTAAAATCTAGGTATAAATCCCGAAAATAAAATAGAAACTCCACCCAAAATAAATATAGTAGATACTATTCCTAATTCTAGGGATAGAGACGTTATCATTCTCAAAATAGTCCAAAAATGAAACTTAAAATTAGGGAACAATTCGGATCCTGTAATCTTTCTAGAACAATTAATGGAATTAAATGAACTGTATAGATTAGAGGATATATAACTTTTAAGAGCCCTTCCTGAACTTTTTGAAGACAATAAAAGGCAATGGATTCGAAACAATTCTAATCTTTTAAATTCCTGGGATGCCTTTTTATGTTGCTTTAAAAAAACTTTATTTTGTGTCGATTATGTTGAAAGCCTAGAAAATGAAATTAGAATGTCAAAACAAACTCCCACAGAGTCAGTCACTAATTACTTTATCAGAATCCAAACATTATTTAAAAGACACGGAGGATATTCAGATAAAGAGCAGTTACAGGAAATTTATGCTAATCTCAAACCCAGTATCAAAATACAAACATCTCTTAATAAGATTAATACCTTGTGGGAGCTGCACGGGTTAGCGTCCCATTTCGAAAATGTTATTGCTGAAATAGAATCATACGAAAAATTAAATTCCATACCCAGTAGTGTTGTTCCCATGTAACAATCCATACGAACTGACTCGAATCAAAATTATATTCCCCCGCGGTACAGTACTGACAACTATCGAAAGTACAGTACTAGACAGTACGTTCCAAAGAGTACAGTGAGACCTAACAATCACAATTATATTGAACAAACTAGGTCTAAAACTAAAAGGTGTTACTCTTGCAATTCCCCGGAACATTTAGTATCTACCTGCCCTATTAGAAGTAAGGGCCCCGACCATAATAAAAAACTATCTTTGCGCGGAAAAACATCTAGGTCAGCGCAAGGCGCTAAGCTAAGTTTAAAAAAATATTTAGCACGTAACAATAATACCCATGTATCATTGTTGTGTTTAGAAGCTTATATAGGAAAATATAAAGTATACCCATTAGTAGGTACAGAATCTACCAATAACGTATGTTCTACAAAGTTGTATGAATAGTTACGCAATAATAAATGTATAAAAAAAGGAACAAAACTGTAATATAGAATGTATCACGGCGGATCATAGTATATTTGAGGTTAATAAGAATATCAAAATGTTTATTAAGATTAGTGGCCTGTCTTGGACAATTTGGTTTCTTGTGGCAGCTAAACTAGCGATAAACTTGCTTTTGGGTAAAGAATGTATTGAGAATTCTAAAATGATAATATCCATGACTAACAAACAGGTTATGTTTCCTCACAATAAAAAAGGAGTTGTTACAGTAGAACTGAAAGAATTGTCCAAATTAAAATCTATTAATATGACCAACAAGAATGCCGAGAGTAATGAATTTTTACAATAGCTATTAAATGAGTTCGGTGACGTAATCGCGGATAAAATCGGTAAGACTAACGTGATGACATGTGAGATTGACATGTTGGACAAAACACCTGTCAGATCACACCCATATTATTTTGCCCCTCCCAAGTTAAATGTAAATGTAAATAACTGAAATTCTAAATAAAGACATAAGACCTTCTAATAGCCCATTTGCTTCACCTGCCTTCTTAGTTTCCAAACAAGGAAAATCACCCCGTTTAGTTGTGGATTATCGAAAATTAAATGAGAATATACGTTTTGAAGCTACTCCCTTACCCACGCAAGAAATGGCGTTCCAATATTTAGGTAAAGCTAGAATATTTACATTGTTGGATTTAAATAAGTAATTTCTCCAAGTTCCTTTAAAATAACAATGCAAGCAATATACGGCATTTGCTATGCAAACACAATTGTTTGAATATAATTACCTCCCATTTGTTCTATCAGTCAAGTAAGGAGTTTTAACCAGGCTTATGAACATAATCTTTGGAGATATTCATATAAATTCGTTAATAATTAATTACCTTGACGATTTAGTGGTCTACTCCAACAAAATTAGCAAACATTGAGTTTATTTAAAAGAAGTATTTACGAGATTAGGCACGACGGGATTAACAATAAACCCCAAAAAAATACAAGTTGGCGTAACGCAAATAGAATATCTTGAATATATAATTTCATACAAAGGTATATCCATAAATACAGAAAAAATGCGCCCCATAGTTGAATTCAAAACACCTAATACCAAAAAGAAATTGTCAAGATTTTTGGGTATGGTGTCCTTTTTTGACAGATTTATTCCGAATTTGGCCTCTGTGGCAGAACCTTTATATAAATTACAAAAACAAAAAGCTGTTTTTAATTGTAACTATGCGGCTGACCAAGCTTTCACTCAACTAAAAAAGGCTCATATTACGGCGCCTATTTTACGAATGGCAGATTTTGGTAAATCCTTCATCCTTCAAACTGACGCTTCCGGTTCAGGTCTTGGAGTTATGCTAGCTCAAAGAATAGAAGGACATATACTACCAGTAGCGTACGCTAGTCTTACTCTACACCTCCACGAGTTAAATTATCCTACCTATGAACTTGAAGCGCTCGCTATAATATATGCCATAAACAAATTCAGACAATATTTGGGATCGCAACCGTTTGAACTACACTGATAACTCGGCTGTAGCGTGGCTACTTCAACATCCACGACAAATAGGTAAGATAGCACGTTGGATTACTCAACTACAAGAACTTAGATTCAACAATGTGAATATAAAAAGCTAGGACAATCTTATAGCCGATGTGCTATCGAGGATGTTCAAGAAGAAACTATAGAAAGTGGCAACAATAGTGTTTAGAATATTTGATTCTTAACGCAAATACCGGAAATGTATACATCCATACTATCTGCACAACAAAAGGACCAAGAACTAAGTAAGATAATTGAAAGAATATCAAATAAAGAGAATACTACTAATTACCAAATTTTGAATAACATTTTATATTACAAAACATCGACTAAATCGCAACGGAAAATACATGTTTCAAAATCTTTTCATAATGTTCTATTTGAGTACTACCACATTTCGACGGTTGGAGCACATCTAGGGGCGTCCAAAACCACCAGCAGTTTTTTTTTGCATGGTATGGACAAATACGTAGGCGCCAACGTTCGGTCATGTGATATTTGTATACTATTTAAACCCGGTCAAAATTATAAATATGGATACTTGTCATCAACAGTATCAAAATTCCCGATGCAACGTTTGTTCATAGATGTTTTTGGCCCATTACCCAAATCAAAAAACAGTAATAAATACATTATTATGGCTGTAAACGATTTTTTTAAGTTTGTGTGGTTCTTACCCCTAAGTAAATCTACGGCTGAGCAGACTGTATGTGATTTACCAGATAACATTTTCAAAAACTTTGGTTTGCCTTATTTCATAGTTTCTGACAATGATTCTCAACTTACTCCTCACGTCTTCAAAAACATATATTTCAGCTTGGTATAATACATTATACTACAGTGCCCTATTATCCTCAGTCAAATGTATGTGTGAGATCTCATAGGAATTTAAAATCTGCACTCATAGCCTGTCATAATCTGCATAATAGAGTGTGGGATTCTAATTTACATTGGCTACAAATTGCTTTCAATAATGCCGAAAATAATAGTCACAAACATACGCCATCAGAACTGTTATTGGGAAATTAACTTTTGACACCCTTGAATCTTAACTGGTCTTTCCCAGTAATGCAAAAAGTAAGGGCAGAAGGAAGCTCCCTCCACATGTGGACTAACGCTCTTAAACAGTTAAAACCGGCACATGCTTGCGTTGGTAAACACTATAACAAACACAGACATCAGATTCCTTACAAGGTAGGTCAACAGGTTGTTTATGAAATCCATCAGATTAGTGATAAGGCTAAAGGGATTGCGGGGAAATTGTGAGCCCGTTGTTATTAGCAAATATTTGAGCTACGTAAGGGTTAAATTTGTAGATGCCTTTGCGCCGCGCTCATGTTTCACAACTCAAACCATGTCCTGTGAAGGTCACACCGTTGGGATAAGTTTTGTTGTTGTTAGCTTATTTATAAACTTTCTCCTGCCATGACATCTTTGACATGTACTCTGACAATAATAAACGAGTTTCTTGAACTTGTATCTAAGTGTCAATATTAAATATATTATAATCAAGGTTGTATTATAATAGTAAGGGTTTACACATGGTTAACATAGGTGTTGATTTGTATATTGCATGCCTCCTACATCTTATTATATTTACGAACAACAGTTGTGACTAAACTGCTTGTGCCTCATAATTCTATCATAAAATTATTGTTGGAAAGATGTCATTAGGTTAACAATGCTGTCCTTGCTCATATTATTTAAATCATTGTTATAAGGACTTAATTGAGTTAATAATACCCTATATTGTTTTATGTCTTTCACCTATAATGATACATAAAATGTTTTTCAGTGTAAAACCATACATATAGTAATTACTTGTAGTAATACAATAAAGCCACTGCATTATTTACATCAAATGTAGCAATGGACATAACCTCTTGCTACTTATGTGTGTATGTTTGTAAATATCAATAATATTACTTTTGACAAATAATTCTAATTTAGGCAAAAGACTATACAAATTAACATTTTATTATATTCATATTTTGTATTTATTGATTAGTCAGAGTAGGTCTACTCTCATCCATTAAATTATTATTATTATTATTATTATTATTATTATTAGCACAGCGTCTTACTACCCGTTTAGGTCATACGCACTCATCCATTAAATATTTTTCATTTACTTATATGTATAAAGTTTTATAATTGTATTTATACTTATGCTTATTTTTAGTGTACCATGAATCTCACATGCCATGTTGTTATGTTGTTATTCTATGTTTTGTGCTTTTCTAGTTATAAGAGTTTTGCTTTGGTCAATTTTTTGTGCCTGGGGTGAATGTACTGTGTGTGGTGGTAGAGTGCCGGTCACGAGGTCTTCCTCTCTGGCTTCCACGCGGGAGGAACGTTAGTTCAAGGCAATAGAGTTCAACCAAGGCAGTCACTTAACTCAGTTAAGTCAGTTCAGCTCGGATCAACGATCCGCTAGCATTCACTTATGCACAACTGAGCTTTAAACGGTTGTGCTCTGATTCACGATGTACTGTAATTTGCTTTTGGACGAGTCAGTTTTTAAACAATTTAAAACACCTGCCTGCCAGTCTATCATTCCCACAACCAGATGAGTTGCGTGCTCTGAGTTTCACATTTTGTTTACAAACATTCGAAACAATTACTCAAGAACTCACTCTGTGTTTATAATTTTGTTTAATTATTTGAGCCTTCTATTTTGGATCAGTTTGGTAAATAAGGTTTCAATACATACATACATGAACAAGCCGTTCCCTTTCGGGATAAGCAAGAAACTGGATATTGTTCCCAAAAAAAAATCTCCGTATTTAATCCATCTTCACTAACTTTCTCCACACTTCTCTATCCTTGCATACTCCCTTCACTTCAACAACATCCATACACCAAGTCACACATGCTCTTTTATTCTTAAAACTCTTTAGACTGTCCATACGAGTTTTTCTGAATACATTTCTTAGCTATCTCATTCCAACCACATTCACCTTATTCTTGTGTTTTTCTTGATAAACCCACGCTTAAAATCCATAAAACAATGTTGACGTTAACATATCTTTATATAGTGGCATCTTTGCCTCTTTCGATACTTCATTCTTTGCAAGAGTCCACAAACATCCAACTACTCTCTGATATGCATCCACCCATCGATTTCACCATTTAATCCTTCCAATTTTAGAGAACATCCTGCCCAGATACATAAAACCATTCACTTGTTCTAACAGTTTTCCATTTAAACTAAGTCTACAATTATTTCTTGAGACATCCTTATAAAAACTATCACCTTAGTCTTGGAGACATTTCCACGAAGATTCCTTCCGCCTGTCACCACATTCTAATGATTTAATGCACTCTGTAAATCACTTTCCTTCTCATCCATTAATACAGCAACATCTGCCTATAGCAGCACTCACATTCACATTGTCCATTTGTCACCAACTCCATCCTCACAAGCGTCCCTCATATACTTAACTTATTGATGAATATACTATAAGCTCGCTAATTCCGTCACTGTGTGGAGAATACAAATTATCTAGTATTGCTAGGGTTGTATCCACATATATATTAGGTATTTAAAAAACTTAATATATTAAATCAGAATTTTAAGGGTGGGAAAGTTGACCTACCTTTAGACAAACCAGTAGTTAAAGGCTTTATACCAATAATTGTACAGATCACATAACCAAATTATTAAATAAGTATTTTTTAATTCCTTGTTTGGCTTACTATTTTATTTTAAATTTTCTGATAGTAACATTAAAAAGAGTGTTTCCTTACAAGTAGAAGTGGCATCCCTATAATCCATGTATTAACTCTATAAAAAATCTCAAAGAAATTGATTTAGTTTCACAGAAAAAATATCAATCAACATTTCTGAAAAAATGTCATTATTTTTTGTTGCTGTTGACATGATAGTATTTACAGAAGGTAAACCATATTCAAAACATTAGGACATAAGCAATAAAATTGATTTTAAATTAGGTGACCTAGCGGTCTAGGGGTAAGGTGTCGGATTTCTGTGCTGGCGGCCGGGGTTCAATCCTCGGTCCCGGCACAGATTTATCTGATTACCAAACCCTTCCTTCACCTCTGACAAGACATCTTGTGAATGTGGGGAGTGCCAGGCCTCCACCGTGGTTCGGATTCCACATTAAACTGTAGGTCCTTCATTTCATCTCACGATCACCCTACCATTACACATTAGCGTAAGTGTGTATAACCCGAACGGGTAGCAAGACGCTGTGCTAATAATAATAATGATTTTAAATTTGGTCACTTTTACTCATGGATATCAAAGGTATTCTGGAAGCACCTAAGAAAAATTGTTGCAATGACAATGAATAAACAAGCTTTGGCTTTGGGAAATTATGCTTTAGAAATGTGAACAGGGTTAATATTAGTTTTAAAATATGCCTTTATTTCCTTAAATAATTATTTGCCAACTTGCTTTTTCATAAACCATTATTTGTTCATAAGTTTTAGTTAATTTCAAAATTGTAAGAAATACTAATATGAAATATAGTAGAGTTCTGGTAGAAAGAAACTTTTAGCAGAGCTCACACTCCATATTTTAGGAACTTTATCGTATTTTCAGGTAAAAAAGGAGACAAAAATAGGGACCTCATCAAACCAATGTGAACAACAAAAACGTAACTTAAAAGAATGGGGTTTTAATTTTTTTTAATTACCACCAAACCGCTAAAACAAAAGATTTTTTAACTCTTTTCAATTGACCTCTCAAAATATGACGTTACAGTGGTATGCTTTTTTTTACAACAGCTTTGCTTGTATATGGGTTTATTTATTGGCCTTGTTCTCTTCAAGTCTTAAAACTGTATATCCTTCACATTTCCCAAGAGTTACCTGCTGTTCCGCAAAGATTTTTTTATTTATTTTCAGCACAGATGAAATGCATGATGATATTTGCTCAAGGAGTTTGTCCACTGCACTCTTTTTCTGGACTTATTTTCTTTTGATAACAATATTTGTCTTCACTTCCTACTCTATTGTTTCTTTATTTGCACTGTATTTCTATCTTCTTTAAGTCTCTTTTCTCTCAGCTTGGTTCCCCCCAAGTACTGATATTTACTTCTTGCATTTCTTCCATAGAGAGTGGGCTTTTTTGTGATTGGAACACAAGAAGGTTTATTGCCATAAGACTTAGAGACGTCTATGGCATTCAATTGTGCATTCAAATATCCTCCTTTCATAATAGCTGTCTGTTTGGCTCTCATATATCCAGATAATGAAAAGCCAGGCACATTCTGTATGGGTATAAAAAGACATCATCTTTGCCACTTTTAGAAGTTTTGCTTCATTGCCGGTCGCTTTGCAAGAGATTAATATCCCTAAAAAATATCAATCCTATATATATATTCATTCTCAGAATATATATATATATATATATTCTCAGGATAGAAAAAACATAAGAGCCCAAGAGGAAGATTTACAGGAAAGAACAAAGGTTCCACTTGAAATCGAAGAAATGCCAACCAAAGAGGAAAGACTCCAGGCAAAAAGGATATAATAATAATAATAAGGGTAAAGAACTCTTAAGGGGTAGTTTAATGTTGTGCCCGAGACTAAAGGTTGAAAATTAGAACTTTATTAAAACATCATGCCTGAATTGATGCAACGTGCCTAAAAATATTTTACTCAAAAACATAAAAATTTTCATAAATGATTAAAAAAATAATATTTCATACACCTATTTTTAGGGACTTTGGATTTAAATAAAGGGACTGATAAGTAATTTTAGGAACTTTAGGGACCAAGTATGAGCCCTGCTTTTAGAAAACACAAACCAACATATAATTTTGCTGTCAACATTATTATCATTTTACCATATTGTCAGTATTATTCATAGTTATTGTAGCATTGGAATATGAATCAAATCTAGTTCCTTCCACCAATTTCCCCTTGATGATGAACAGCTCTGACCTCCATCAAACACTGGGTTCAGCTTCCACAAGCAGCTTGTTGGCAAAACTTGGGTTATTCTTGCGCACCAGGATGTGCCAGGTTCTAGAACTTTCCCCAAAAGAACAAAATCCATCTAGAGGTGTTAAGGTATGCATGCTGAGCTCTGCCTAAGGTTAGATGATTCCAAAAGCTTCTAGAGACCAAGGCCAAGTCACCCGATAGCTTTCAAGTTCCCCTGTCTTTCCCACTCTTAATATGAACTATTTTATTGTCTGTCACTGCCCATCATGTGATCCAGTGAATCTTTATATAAACTAGCGTTGGTCAGTAAAAAGACACGGAGGCTTTTACAGTCTTTCTACATCAGACCTCCTGAATCCCCCACTCCTCTTATCCAGGGGCTTGATATATTTGTGCAAAAATATCTTAGCGAAATGATGTCTAACAACAGTAGACACGCCCTTGTGGTGCCAAAAATATTTTTTAAATCTGACCTTTAAATTAGAAATAAGTTTAAAATCTTGACACAGTAAGATAAAAAAAATAACTAGATAAAATTAAACCAGTAGTAAAAAAAAATATTTTTTATTTGCAGTGGCAACTATTTAATAGTTTATTTTATAATGATGTAAATTGATAAAAATAAATAAAAGGGTAAAATAAACTAATAAGAGTAAATTTAATGAAGAAAG
>CABFOV010001781.1:76276-103974 GCA_902141375.1 Timema poppense | reverse complement strand
TTTTAGCACTAAGCTGTTATAATATATTGATATCTACTCGGTACTTATGTTACTTAATAATTTCTCATGTTTTATATAATATTGATCAACCTATTAAATGACTGTACTCTATTAAATTCAAACAAATTAAGTTAGAAAAGTAAATTCCTCTTTGTACCATGCACTGCTAGTTTTATGTAGACCGACAGCGGTAGCACAATGGTGGTGTATTCTACCATACTGCTGCACATTACTATAGTAACGTACATCTTAAATTACATAAAGCTAGGGTTTTCAGGAATCTGAAATGGATTCCTATCACTAAACAAATACTTATTGCTGTTAATTATCTGTACAATATTTTATGGGAAATTTGGAATAATAACTGTAATTGAATTTAATAATCTTTTGGGGAAATGTGAAGCCTGCAGCATTTGCTCCCTTTGCCGCCCCACCCCTCTTCCCAGACCCATTGATGCGGCCCAACTAATATTAAACAAAGATAAGTATTATTTTTTATTAATTCTTAAATTATTATGTTTGCTTTCAACAAAACTACGATAACGTTTCTCACAGGTTATAAGTCTACACCATAGCGAAATCAAGATTCCTACGATTTAATTTTCTCTGTTAATGCCAACAAAATACCAATTTCAACATTTCCACATTGAGATTTTTAGGCCCCATGCTTGCAAAAACTTAATCTATATTAGTTTTCTTTACAATTCTTTAATTTATTATTATTAGCCATGTTTGTTAAGATATAAATAGAAAATTATGCATCAAATCACAAATGAACATTAATTAGTAAACGGCCATTTTGCATTTTGTGACTGTTTTAACTTGTAATTTGAAATTTAATAGGCCTGTGACAAAGTTGTTTCTATCTTTTTTTAAATTAAATTAGACAGTTAAACTTATAAACTTATAATTTGAAATTTTATTGGCCTGTGACAAAGTTGTTTGCAAAATGAAATGCCCATCAAATTTGCCTGTGCCTTAGTTTAATTCTGTAATGCCCGCCTGATACAAATATTTGCTGCTCGATCACCCCTAATCAAAATAATGTTTTTATGCCATGGAGCTGATTGCGTGACAATATGGTTAATGGCCTAGGGTTTGATTGTCTTAGATATCTTATTATTAATAATTTTGATAGGTCAATCAGAACTCTTCAGGATGAAATGCGGGACATTTAACACAACTTTCTAAAAGAGACGACTAAAAAATCAGAACCAAGATTGGGGGAAATGGCGTTAATGAATGATTTTCTTCAAAAGGCAGTCATTACTTTTGTATCCAGAAGCAGCAATGCAAAGTGTGAACTGGTTTCCTATTTTCATTGTAAAAGCCATTTTGTGCATGCTACTTTTATTTATTTGTTTCACTATTTAAGATACCTTCTTCCATGTATTGTATGAGGTATGACTGAGGAAGAATGGAAAGTTAAGAGCTAATGATCCATTTTATTAAGATGTAAATAAAAAAAAACAAAAAAAAAACAACCTATAATGAAATTTCAAACTGCCAATAAAATTAAGGTCTTAATCATAACCACAAATATCTCATCACTGGGCTTGAAAAACCTACCAAAAAGTGTGATTCAGGCTAACTTTTTTTTACATCCATTACTGTTTCTAGTTCATGGCCTGGGTTCGTTTTTTTATTTTATTCAAGTCATATATGTCTCCATTACCGGCTGGCTTGGCCTGTCGTACCTTCATAAACCTTATAATCTATCTTAAGTCTAGGACAGACACAACATCCAGTTCCCAGCTGTAAATTTATCAATTTAAAAGGGTAATCCCATATTTTCACCAGTGATAAACTTTTGGTCATGCCGAGAATCTAACCTGGGACCCTTAGCTCAGTAGACAGACATGCTACGACTGAGCTAAGATGTCAGACAAGCTAATATATATTAAAAAAAGTATATCACTATACAAATTACAAATTCAAAGTTTCCCTAAAATTCCCTTAAAAAAAAGTAAAGAAATAACGTTGATACTGTTATTGATGCACCACTGTATCAGCAATATATTTTTGCATAATTATTATTAAGTACTTAATTTATGAGAACACTTATGGAAGCCTTATTTATAATATCAAATTAGTGACAAAGGAGCTGATCACCTAGCCTAATATTTTGAAAGTCAGAAAAATTAGATCATAAAATTAACAATAATTAAATTGCCACTAACATGAACTCATTTAGTTAAATTATTTTTACTCAAAATAAAATCTCATTTGAACCAAAAATGATAGTATTGTGTTTGTACACATATATATAATGATATCTTTTTTTTTAGATTCATTTCAATAATGACCACTTTGGTGGAGGTACTAGAGTAATTTTTAAGTATTGTATTAAGATTAAATTCCATGATTCTAATAAACTCTAATGACCAAACCTAAGAAAATTAAATTACTTTTTTATTAAACACTTAAAATTATCCACAAGTTTATTACTTCATTTTATTTCCTCAATTTTATTTATGTGTTTATAAGAGATTAAAATAATATTACTCAGTTCTTAATGTTTCATTTCCTTCAGATAAGTAAGGTTGGAATGTTAAAACAATGCTATAGGTAAAATTCACATACTTATGGAAAAAAAAGAAGTCTAATAGTGTTTTAGATTCCATATTTGTTTTTTTCTCTGCATCTCACTATCTGTCAAGGCTATACACATTTAACTATAATAATTGGGTAGAGATGATGCCAGGATCACAATTAACTTAATGTTCATGTAATGTAAGGAAACACAGTGTGTAGTCAGGATTCACATAACTTGAATTAAAAACTCTAGCAATATACAGACAATGAATTTGGACTTTTTGAAAACATATTATTCACTAAAATAAAACCCAAGTGTTAAGGAATAATTATGCTAAAAAGTCCTTGCAATAGAAGTTTACTGGAGCTACAAAATAAAGCATGATATAAGGTTTTAGTGTTGGAGAGACAGACTATGCTGAAGACGTCATCAGGGCCTCTTTGTCGCTGGGTAAACTAGACTAAATGATTTTGACCTTTAGTCTGCTTGCCTACGGGTGCACATGTATATTTATTCAGTTCACAATATTCATTAAAGAATTGAGCCCACTAAGAACATCAAAATGTGATTTTCATTGTAGTTTGCCACCCTTACTCTATGCTAATGTAAGTGGATTTCCTTTAAGATACCCTACTTATCCTTGCTCTCTTAGAATACATCAGTTCTAACACTTATTTTAGAAATACCAATTAAAAAAAAAATATTTTGAAAAATGTGTATAGACACACAAATGCTTTGCAACCCAAGCTACCCAAGTTTTTATCACTTCAACATAGACTAGGTAATTTATTTTTCCAAATCTCTATGGATAAGATAGGTCTTTGTTTTTGTCTAGGACATATTTTTCAAATAAATATTGCAACACTTTTGTACAAATAAATTTCATAGGAAGGGCCTTATTTGATAGAAAAAATAGTTACAAGAACTACTTTCACGTATTCATACGTCAAGTCATGTGATCTGCAGTTGTAACTTTTGATAGATTTTAATAATTATAAAATAACTCTAATAATAAATTAAAACATTATCATTGTTGACCACATAAATATATGTTTGTATCTTCTGAACCGCCCTTCCTGTGAAAATTGGACTATACAAACAAAACATACTTTCTAATATAGATATATATCTATTATAGTTTGGAAGAAAATTTTCAAAAATCCGTTCTCAGTTAACTACCCTTGAATGATTTCTAATGGTTTTTTTGTTGTTTAAAAACCAGTAGAATGTGTTATTTCATGTAAAATAAGCCACTCCAAAAATATAAATTTTGAACAAAATTGTTAACTATGGTTATTTTCAAACAATTTCAGATTTTTGAATATCAATCATCAGTAAACTGCCCTTTTGTTATATCCTCATGCATAATTTGATCTTGTCCACCAAACACAGAGTTCCTGCACATGCTAACACTAACTAGACCAGAGATCACTGGACTGAACCGGAAAATGTGGTCTACCACTTCCTGTCATAAAATTCTTTAGTCAGCTCACTCCAGGTTGACCACATAACATATATAAATTCTTGCTACAGAGTATATTAAATTCCTCCCCTCTCGGGTATATATACATGAGCTCCCAATAAAACGGGAGTATGCAAATGTCCCTGTGGCTTCAGAAGAGGCTATGATTCTGGTGTTGTTGATTGTTGATCTATGTTGTCTTCCAGTGCTGCTGGCTTTTGCTCTTTTGGTTATTAGTCTTATACTGGTTGCTGACCATGGTCCTCTTTTGTAAGAGATGGTAGTAGTGGTTGTTGAAGTAGTCTTGTTCTTTGATGTGTCACAAGTTCATTAACTGGGTATTTTGCCAGTTTTAACTTGTGAAATTGGCTTCTTTGGGCCATCCAATGGTTGAAGTGTTATTTTTTTTAGCATTTGCAAAGTTGGACTATGTGTATTGTTTGTCCAAGTCCACCCTTAAAAATTACAAAGTACATATTCCTTCCTAGCACGTCAGCGACCACTGCTGGGATCCATTTAGGCCTCTTTACTCCATACTGCCTTGCCCATACTGTTGCTCCTACTGCGAAGACTCAAATTTTCAGTAGCTTGAGGATGTACTGTAAATCCTGTTGTTTTTATATCTGGTTGTAGCACCTATAGACATGTTGGGAGTTGGCGATGGATTAGAAGCTGAACTCAGGGCTCATACTCCATTTTCAGGTCTATTTTATGGACATTAAGTTATTTTCAGATAAAAAAAAGATATCAAAATAGAAATTTCATAAAAACTATGGGATAGCAAAAATGTCACTTAAAATAATTTTTTTTTTGTAAAAAAACCTACCAGAAAGTGGTTAAGTAAAACCAAACTTTTTCTACTTAACTTTTTTTCTTGACAGACCTCTTAAAAATGAAGTTATTAGAGAAGATGGTATTTTTTCCCATACAAAGTTTTGCCCTTGTCCTGGTCCTGCCAAGTCAATATCTAGACAAATCCAAGGGCTTGCTGGTGCTATCCATGACTGTGCTGAGCCTGTGGTGGGTTGTTCTGGCTTTATTGACAGGTTTGGCAAATCCCCAGTACTTCCTCTATGGTTGTGTCCAGTTTTAGCCCAACATGTATGGGTGCAGTCTAGTACTTTTGATTGCATCACCCCTTGATGTGTAGCATGAAGCAAAAGGAGAAACATGTTGTGGAGTTTCTTTGGCAAAATAACAAACTACCCCATAAGTAACATAGTAAGTAAGTTAAGTTGCTACCCCATATTATGTAATCTTGTGACATAGGCATTTTAGAGCGCCTTTATTTGTAGGGCTTGAATTCCTTCCCAACCTAGTCTTCGGCCCAACCCTGTTAAACCCACTCTTTTACTTTTCACACCACAAGGTGTTTTATTGTTTACATGGCATTTTTACAATTAAAAGAACACATTGCTGCCACTGATAAAAGAAGTAATGGCTGCCTCTTGGAGAAATTGATTACCACCCAATCCCTAGACCCTTGGTTTCGTTCTATAATAACTCATCAGAAGGGAGTATGAAACTCACAACACAACTTTATAAAAAGGGATTGGGCAGTAAGGATAGATTTTCTTCTAAGAGACACCTATGACCTCTGTGTCCAGTGAGATCAATGTAAAGTGTGAACTATGTTCCTCTTTTTATTGTAAGACCTCTGTGTCCAGTGAGATCAATGTAAAGTGTGAACTATGTTCCTCTTTGTATTGTAAGGTCCATTTTGTGTTCATTTCCTTTTATGTGTTTCCAAACCTTGTTCCTGTACGTCCATCCAATTATCAAGTCCATAATTTTGAGATACTTTTAGAAACTTCCATGTTCAATTATATGCTGAGGTGTTGAGGTATATATTTAAAATTCTTAAAGAAGTGTGTGGTTCCATATAATATCTTTCTTTGTGTTTTCTGTGTTTTATTTATATCTCTTTACATTAAAAAGGAACGTTTCCAAAAATTTAAAGTAATATGTAACTGTGGAAATGTGAAGAAGTGTAACAGTGTAATAAAAATAAAGAGAGAAGTGTGTTTGTCCCTATCTAGGCCTAACCTGACTATTATTTCAGGTTGGTTTCCTTTACTATCACCTACCTCACATTAGTGTACAGTGTTTCTAGACTGTCTTATTGTACAATCATCAAGATTTTGCGAGAAAAAAAATTCCATATATGAGTGTAAAAAGTGAATCTTTAATGACATGTTGCAATCCTTGTTCATGACCGAAGGAGTTGTCCCACAGTTTTCTGGTAGTTGTTTGCTTTATTGTTTCCCAAGAAATACCTAATTACATCAATGAATGCCTCCCAAGCTGATGGTTCAACTTCAAAAGTTTTTTCTGTGGTAAGTTTCCTTATCTGTGAATCAACGAAAATCCCTTATTTTATCTTTGTCTCAACCAAGTGGGGTAACTTCTGCTGTAAAAATAAAAGACAAGGGGCCATCCTTTAGGGCTTTAACAAAGTCTTTTTATGATACCAAATTTTATTTAAAGTTGAGGTAAGAATACTTTGGGGGATAAACTAAAATATTGTTTGCAACATTTTTTCCCCACCTGGGGTCAGTTTCTGACATTTATTAAATGTTTCACTGAAAAGTGCTTATCTTTGCCTCAGTTATCTAATTCGCAAACAAAGCGGAAATACTTTGTATATCCTAACTGCATGACTAACAAGATTGCCATAATTTTTAAGTCACCACAGTTAGGTTCCAATAAGTCTTGTTGTAGTTTTTCTTGTTTTCACAATTTTCCTTCATGTGCAATGCTAAGAAATTGGTATGGAGGGATGTTTGTTACCATTGTGAAGAAGAATTGTGATTATACTATGTTTGATGAATCAATAAAAAGTTGCCACTCATTTGTTTTATGATCTTGTCCTACTGAAGCAATGGCCATATCACTATCTGTACAGTAAACCAAATCACCAGCTGAACAAAATATTGAGCAATATCCTTTAGCTTGCAGCAAAATATTGAAATATCTGTATTCTTCTATAGCAGTTTCCAACCTTGTAATCATGGTCCCAACAATTTAGCTTAAGTTCAAGTACTTTACTGAATTATTGAGTTCACCCTGGGAGATGAGATGGGATTTATTTGTTGTAGAGGGCTGAAAGTCTTGCTTGTTTATGTCTTGTTCCATAGAGACCAGCTCGTCTCCATTATTTTCATCAACAATGGTCCATGGTTTGGGTGGTCTTGACTGTCAAACATTAATCTGACGGCGGAAGGCACTGATGGATATTGTATACTATATTTAGATTTCAAGAAAATTCAAGATATCATAGCTAAACAGACGTGACGGTCAGTCAAATTATATTTTTGTTCTCGCCAAACCATTGGTACAACAAATGGCATAGATTTCCGAGAGTCTTTCAACCATCCTCTAATGCACAGTTGCTACGGACAATGCGAGGAGCTCAAGGTTTACCTTGATCACCTCTTTGCACCATAAGTGGAGCTCATATACTTTCTTAATAATGGTGAATAGATTTTATAGTATAGCCACTACAAAAGTAACACAACTATATCTACACTATTTTCATACTTTTGAGGCAAGGTAAAACACAGTAATAACTCAACTACTGATGTAAGCAAATTGAATGTTTTAAAACTCTTGATAGTAAGTAGCATGTAGTGTAATCACTTGCATATAACTAATGAACACTTCAGTGAATTATTTGAAAAATAACTTGTTTTGATATGTTTAAGGAATGATTGTTGGCTTCCTGCTTAGTTTCCCTAAAATAGATTTCATCTGACTCACTACCTGATTACATCCTCTCTTTGAAATAAATATTTATTTGTTCTTTGACCTGCCAATATAAAATATAATGATGACATGTTGTATTTTATTTTTTGATTTAATCTAGCTAAATTAAATATTGAAGTAATAAAGAGCTCAAATAAAATTGACAGACATAAGTAAAACTTAGTTTTTATTTAGCACCACATCTTATTACTGGTTCGGGCTATTTGCTTAGCAAGACAATCCTTTAAACAATTATGATATACACTATTAAATTGTTTTTGATTTTTTTTAAATCTGCGGGTGATAGAAAAATTATCTCAGTATATTTTTTATCAGCAATAAAAAATACATCAAAAATTAAACATCAGGAAACAAAAATTGTGTATAACGATACATTATTAGTCATGAATAATGAAAGCGTGTCTTAAAATATATATATTTTTTTAATTGTCTTTGTAAGAAAGTTTTGTTCCACTGCCATATTGTCTATTTATGAAAGGAGCGGGATGACTAAAGAACAGTATAATCTTTCGGCATTGTGAAGTTTTGTTAAAAGATAAAATATTATGACGGAAAATGTATTTTCTTTGAAAAAGTGTTGAATTTATTACTCGAGTAGTCCAGTTACTTTGTTCATCTTAAGAACTATTTATTACGCTATTTCCGCCTTTCTCATTCTTGTACATGGTGTTAACCAGATTAGAACGTAGCCTATTTTATTCTGTACCAATTTATAGTGTTATACTCTGCATGATTAAATATATTAACACATTTAAGTTAGTATGTAAGGTTTATTATATCAAACCTTAACAAAAAGTACTTTATGTTGGTTAAATTTTTAGTTAGATATACCAAATAAATAAAACCATTTCCTGACTCTTCCTGAAATTTCTGAGAGTACAGAACAATACCCAGATTCTCAGTCTGAAAATGAGAAACTTCTTTCCTTGTGGGAGTCTCTAATTTTGCAGGTCCCAAGCTTCCAGTGTTTATCACATAAAATAAGAAGGCATGAACTCCTTGCTGTGTATATCAGCTTTCGTTTTCAAACAGTGCTTCAAGCTGATCACAGGGGAGTGTCGCTTGGGTCGAGGGAGTTTGGCTATCTTCTGGGGGTATAGTCTCACTATGTTAGCCGAGTTATGGGTTTCCACCCACAGCTTTATGGTGAAATGGTAGACCAACTCCACAAGGCTGATTACGCTGCCACCCAGGCACAAGCCGAATATACCACCAAACGTGGCTGTGAAAATAAAAATAGAATGATAAAATTTTCATACAGGCTAATTGGTAAATGCAGTTCTAATTAATCTAAGAAAACAGGATTAGAAGGGTGAATGTCAAATGAAATGGACAATTATTAACCTTTTTTACTGTTATCTTAAATTTGTAAGTTTAGTAGAAACATTATTAAAAACTTAATCCAAGGAGGAGGGATGAGGTGGCTAGCCTGGAGCATTGAAAAAAACTTGTGGGGAAAAAAATAATGGAAAGTGCAGATTGTTGGGATCCGAATCCCAACTTCCTCATCAAAGGCAATCAAGTGCAATTTGAGCATAATGGCTATAATCACTATGCCAATGGTGCGGTTGGGATTAATCTTAGTTGAAGATGGGATATTGATGGGGGTGGAGCGGGAAAAACACCCTCAATCACTCGACCTGGGCATTAAGGATTGATTCCTGGCATCGCCAAAAAATTTACCAACTATAATTTGAGTTACCCCTTTCACAGTGATGAATAAATGGCTAGGAGACTAGGTGTTGTGTCTGTTAACGAATTAAGTTATTTTGTAAGTTGTTTGCTGATATCATTTGGTTCAGAAAGGGAACCTTAAATACTCCAACTAAATAAATAAATAGATAAAGAGGCTTGTTGGCTAGCAATTATATAATAACTTGATTACATCTTTTTCTATAATTAAAGGCAAGCACATTTTCCACTTACCTGAGGATTCCAGATTTTATTAATGACATTGTAACAAAATGTCTCGTTGTGAAATGTTATTTTTCCTCTTTTGGTAAGTGATGTATTTTTTGAGTACTATATCTTAACACCTGTTTGGGCTATTCGTATATTAATCCTAAGGGACTAAGGATGAGGAAGGACAAATTTAAAAAAAATAAACTCACATTTGTGTAGAGGGAGCATGGGAAACCATGTAGGAAAAAATATCAACAGCACACCCTGCCAGGATTTGAAACTGGTCCTTATAACTGGCAAACCAGACTAGTTGAGATTGATATTTAATCTGCATGCCCACTGATGTAAGTTACTTCATAATTAATATTTTTGTTATTTCTTTTGCAAGAGCTCATTATATTAAATGCCGTCATAAGCATCTAGGTGCAAACTTATTGTAAATTAGAAATTACTTGTGCTTAGCTCCATTTCACATCCAAACTAAAATATGTATTTTAATTGAGATTTGAACTAAAGGCTTCTCAGTACCTGGTATTGAAGCTTTCAACCATCCTCAAGACTAATAAATATCTAATGAAACTTTATAAATAAGAGCCAATGACTTATAAACTAGCTTAAACTAAAACAATGTATCTAACACTGAATTTCCAATCCTAGCTTCAGTAATAGTTAGTCAGCTGAGAGGATGAATTTATGCACACACATTTAATTAGTAGTTTTGTCATTGTCATTGTCGTCCACCACCAATCATCATCCTAAACTGTTTCTAGTGTGTGGCTGGTTCAATTTAGTAAAATTACCTTTATCTTCCTTTTTCCTTCCACCATTCTTCCTCCTTTAATTGCTTCTAATTCTTCTCCTCTAACTTGCATACATGCTGCTATCTGTTAATCCTCCCATCTCCTTCTTGGTCTTGTAATGATACTGTTTTGGACCTCTCTCATATATTAAACAAGTCATGGATGAAGTGCATTTTTCTTTAAAGTATTGTATGTAAAATATCCTTTTAATACTTCATCCATGGATAGTCATGCACTTTTCAGAATTAAAAAAAATGTCAATAGATTACACCATGAAATTTTTTTTCTTTAAAAGATCAACTTCGTAGTATTTAGCAAAATATTGGGACTCGCTGGCTCCCTCTACCCAATAGGAAGCTAGCTTTCACAACACCTGACTCTTTCTATTAGTTGGTTTTGACACTGGTGACAAGGATTCCAAGAGGGAAGGGGTAGCAAATATCAACTAATTAAACCATAACACTTTAATTGGCACCCATCGTGGATGCATAACATCTTAATTGGTGTACATTATGAGCCGAGAACACTTTAATCGGGGCCCATCGCGTGGCGTATATTTCAAAACATTTAACAACACTTTAATTGGCGCCCAGCGTGGAGTATCATAATACAATAAAAATCATATTTTCATAATCGGCGCCCAATGCGTTACTGTAACACTATAGTCTCCCTAGCGTTATTTTTCCTACATATGCTACTTCAACTCCATAATTCTCTTTGGGCTTATGTACTTCCTGTACCCCATCTTATGACCATACAAATTCATCCCTAATCCTGACTCTAAGCTTGCATACTCCCTCAAATACTTTATTTCCATGGCTTACACTTTCCTGATTCTTTCTTAAATCCAATGTCCATATTTTTTCTGTCTATAAAACTATGGGTCGAGAGTAAGTCTTATACAGCAATTCCACTTGGTCACCATGAGTTCTAAGTCCACCTTCAATAAATTGAAAATAATATGCAAAAATATAACTGACCATTTAATCCAAGAAAACTCACCAAATAAGGCATCCCAAGTCATGAAGCAATATCTTCGGTACTTGGTGCTAGAAAAATCTTTGAAGAATACATTTACGATTCCCACATCTTGGGGCATCTCTTCTTGCCTACAAGACAAACAAATCTAGTGGTTTGTACTTTTGATTCTGAAATAATAGGTCAGAGTTTTGCTTGGTTAAAATCCTGGCCGCATGCATCAGGGATAGTTTCCCACATTACAACTTTTACTGTGGGTTCACATATGTTTGTCATACACATTTTGGTAGAGTTTCTCTTAATTTCTCTTTCCATTCATATCTCTTAAGCTCAATTCATAAATAATCCTTGTGTGAAATTAATTACAAATATACCCGCCTCGGTGGTGTAATTAGCTAACACGCTGGTTTTGTGTTGAGCTAGACTGCCAAGGACAGGGAGATCGAGGTTTGAATCTCACTTGGATGAACTGGGAGTGGTTTTTCTTATATGGTTTTTCCACTCTCCCTCTATTAGAATGCAGGTTCACTTCCACTAAATTCAACCTTCCCAATTCCTAACCCATTAATGTAATTAGTACTTAAGTGTATAGCTTGAATGTGTAGTAAGGCACGGTGCTAAGTATAATTATAAATATATATTTGAAAAATACGCTTATTGAGCTAACACTGTATCATTTCAACAAAGTAGGTAACAAGTTAATGGGTGTGAATTGACTTCACACGAACAAATTCTGTACTAAATGGAAGGGAATAATTTTACAATCACAATTTTTTCAAGGATCTCAGCTGACGTGGAAAGTGACAAATTATGCTTCAGATAATGATCCACCCCCTTCTTTGGTTTGAATCCCAGTGAAGTGGAGGTAGATATTGTGCAATTGATTCAGAGTTAACTATGAGCACCTTTCAAATTACTAGCAACTCCACTTGTTTTAAATGCTTTGAGAAAACACAATAAATTATTAAACAAAATAAGAAAAAAACTTCATCAAGTTTTACTTCACTTTGAAACACACCATTAGCTACATCCATATTGGTGGTCACATGGTTTAAATATTCGGACTCACAATATATTAGAGTGCTTAGGAGGTCAAGGTTCAAATCACAGCCAGGTGCACTGGAGATGGTTTTCTACATGTGATTTATCTACCTCCATGCTAATGTAGGTGCTATATTTCTAAACTCCCTACTAATACCTACACCTCAGTTTAAGGTGTTAATAGTTTTAATGCTAAGTAAGGGCATGCAAAGATTCAAAACTTTGATTTGACTTTGAAAATAATATTAACTTCAACTTTGCCTCAAAATTCCTGCTTTGACACTAAAATATTATTCTAAGCTGTCACATGCATAAAAAATTAATATTCATAAGAACAATCTGAATTTATTGAATTGCGTGTTGTGATAATAACTAGATTTATCAAACTATAATGAAATAGCACAAATAAGTGTGCAATAACATATTTTCTTAGTTATTACAGTGCGTAAAGCTCCATGAATAAGGCCAATATGATATTTTTTCAAGCATGAAAAAATTAACAAAAAATATCTGAACTTGTATCGGCTTTGAGAATATTTCATTTATTAGATTCCAGTTTGCTTTGAAAAGAAAAAGTTTATTTCACACACACACACACACNTCTTTAAAAAAATAAATTTATAGATAAAGTAAGTTTCTCACCACTTGTTCATATCCAACTGTTCGTTTGTCTTTGTTATGAAGTTGGTGGTTGGCGGCGATGTTATGTTTGACGCTAGAATGGAAGCCATAGACCTATTATGTGGCCATTTGACGCAAGATAGTGTATATCGATAGTTAGTTACACTCTGGAGAAAAAATAAATTATTTAATAGCGTTTTTGTTATTATGACCAGCACACTTTTTGTATCGTCCGTTATTCCTAGCGTCGACGTTACTTATAGCTAACGTACAAAATAAAAGCAGTTATCGTCAAAAGTTGGCAGCACCTTTTTTTAATATAATCTATGGGTAAAGAATGAGATAATTTTATCTCAAGATTGATGGTATTCATAAATGAACGATATTTATACTATATTTTTTATTTTCCAAAATGCTGATCAAAATATTTGCAAGAAAACATTATTTTACCTAGCTTAAATTAAGAAATCTCTTGCAACAATTTAATTGCATACGGCTCGAAAAGAAAAAAATAATATACTAGGACTTTATGTTCCTACGCACGCGCACGCACGCACGCACGCACGCACGCACACACACACACACACACAGAGTGATGAAGACAACTATAAAGGGCTGAGGGACTACTAACCACCCTTGTGGTTTCTTCAAGAGTCACTGCTACTCACAAGAATGGTGAGTTTTGGAAGAGGTCTGGTGTCATTTGTCCCGAGTAAGATGTGAAGGAGTACCACTTGTCTGTGCATTGAGGTAGACAGTTGCAGTTCATTCCCAAACTAGAATTGCCAAATTCTGGAGTGTCTTTTGGGGGCTGAAGGCTTGAAAACACCCCTCAAACAAAACAAAAATACACATTTTAAAATTATATCTAATACCATGGTTATTAACAGATTAGCTTAAGAGATAGGGATGGAGAAAGTTGCTTAGAGGAAGTGCATTCATATTAGCATGGAGAGGAGGGAAAATCAGCTTGAGTGCTCTCATCAAAAATATAAACTTGATCCTCCTGTCACCATCAATCTTGTACACCAGATTAGGAGAGTGACGCCTTAGACCGTGAAACCATCAGTGCACGTAATATATTCAACAATGTTGGTTAGGGCTGTATGACAATCCTTGCTGATGACTTAATCTTGATACAAGCATTTGTGTCAGTGTAAAGTGGCAAGCCCTTATTCATGTCATAATAAGCGGTTGGTTGTTAGCCCTGGTTTTTGAGGCCTGCTGGTCCGGTAACCTTCCCAAAGCACTGGAGAACTTAAGAGTAGGTACCTAACAATTTGGGTTTTCCTTCTTACTGTCCCTAAAATTAAAAAATTGTCTTTTCTTGTGTTACTGGCTGTTACATTTCAAAGGGGTGAGCCAACTTCCATTAGGTCCCACAAGTCAAGATTTAGGTGTGGTTTGGAAAGAGGTAGAGAATAGGGATTGCTTTTATACCTAATAAAACTGTTTTAGGGTGGGGGTTTCTTTTTAATAAACATTGTCAGTTATTATTAAGGTGCCCGCCAATAGACTAATAAAGTACTTCTCCTCTCCAGTATTTACCAAAAGTTAATATGGCTATGGGCCAGTTTATTAGTCAGACTTAGTATGTCTCAAGTGTGGTGCTATACTAAACATATCTAAACTTTGAATGAGATGGGCCAGTTTCACATATGAAACATGTTCATTCCATTCTGGTCTAGATAAATGTCCCATATTTAGTGTAGCGCCTCATTTGTAATGTGCCAAGTCTGACTCTGCACCTGACACTATAGTGTCAAATGGTTTCTTTACATATAAGTCAAATATAGGGCTAGTGTTAATGCTAGACTTTGCCATCAGTATGAGCATTTTGGAATTGTGAGTCAGACAATGAGCACCCCCTCTGGAAGACTTTGCTTTTGATTTGAATCCTGGTTTGGGATAAAGAGATTTGCTCTTTATTTGATGAAAAAGCAAGAAGGATAGGTCTACAAGTAATTCAAATTCACTAAAATAATAGTGAAATATATTATCTCAAGCATGTTAAAATGAGTCCTAGAATATAGAATTATAGAAAATAATGTACAACTGAGAGTAAAAACACTAACACATATTCACACATACTTCAATATTTATAGGTAACCTGGTGGTAAGGTGTCAAGACTTCTGTGCTGTGGGTGCGGGGTTCAATCCTCGGTCCCGGCACAGATTTATCTGATTACCAAACCCTTCCTTCACCTCTGACAAGACATGTATTAATCACAACTTGTGAATGTGAGGAATGCCAGTCCTCCACCGTGGTTTGGATTCCACGTTAAACTGTAGGCCCTCCATTTCATCTCACAATCACCCTACCATTAAACATGAGCATAAGTGCGTATAGCCCGAACAGGTGATGCTGATGCTGATGCTGATAATAATAATAATAATAATAATAATTCAATATGTATGTACTAAATGGCATCGTTCTCGAGAAGTAGGAGATCGAAGATTAAGTTGGCTACACTGTTGTTGGTTTTTCATGCTATTAGTTGGTGACGGTGCAGCCATCTTTCTTATCAGTTTCATACCAACTAAGTAATATGCCATTTGAAAGATTGAAGTGTTTGTGTTTTTACTTTTATTTAGTTGCTATGTTCAATAGTTCTGTCCTAGTAGGCTAGTAGGCTCTCAAGCTTTTCGACCTTTCTTATGTTAAGTGGCTGGAAAAGCATCTCACATCAATGCCAATATCATACTTACTTTTATAAGTGTATAAACAGTTCACATCCTTTAGGCTGCAAATACGGATTGACTCACCTGAAATAATAATTTTTAAAAACAACACATATTTGTTTGAAAGTTCTTTTTCTCATGTTTCAGTCTAAAGGTGAGCTTTAACTGTTATGTTTCTTTTATAAAAGAAAATACTAAGCCTGTGAAAACTTTTTAAATCTAATTATTAGAAGGATTCAGATTTGATTCAAAGTTTTGATTCTAAATAGATCATAGAGTCAGATTTGATGGACTTAGCTCAGAATTAAATATATGATAATCATACTTAACAAATAATATTATCAGACCAGAAACTAGTTGTGTGGTAGAATGAATAAAGAAATTAACAGAGTTCTAGCTAATAAAGGAATCAAATGGATATAGTTTTTTGTGACAGAGATTATAGAAAATTGTATTTAAAAAAATAGCTAGGCCCACCATTTTGTGAGTAATAATCAATCTTTGCACTGCGATTAAAAAAGGGATATGATATTTGATCTTTCTCCTTTTGAGTTAAATGAATTCTATTAGTGTTTTTATAAGCCTAACATGCCTAAAATGTTTCTCAACATTTTTTGAAATAATTTTATTGTTGGTTTGGATTGGACTGAATAAAAAAATGTACTAAAATATTCAACACAGATTTGAGTCTGTTCCTTATTTTAAAATAAAATATTTGGTAAATTTTTTTTTAACCATTAGATTCAGTTAGAATGCAAATTGATAAAATCAATTTAGCATAAGATTCGATTTGGAATTGACTCAAAAAAATTTTAGGCGTGGGATTTGAGTAAAAATAAAATGGTTAAAGGCTCAAATTGGATAAGATTTGAGTCACTCAAGATTTGGGTTTGATTAGAAATTAAAAATTATGGCTTCACACAGGCTTAAAAAATGTTTATTTGTAAAATATATGTAAAACGAGTTGACCCCACTTTTGACAAAATGTGTGGTATTACAGTATGTCACATTTTCTTCAAGATTTCTAAAATAACTTATGCTTTAGCCTAAGTGTGAAGTTTGTGCCCTATACGAAAATTCTTACTGTACATTTAATTTTTCTATTGTTTCATATGCCTATGTTATTCTTTCAGATTTTGACATTTTATTTGATAAAACCTTAGCGCATGCTATATAGTGTAAATCTTTTTATGAAAGATTGTTAAATTATACTATTCTATAAAAGATCTTTGATGGATCATCAAAGTTACAGTATATTTCTTTTTTCAAATAACTTTTATAAAGTAAATGTGACATGTTTGGAATATCCACAACTCTTTCTATCTAATCTTAGCATACAGGTAGATGAAAGTAAATTTTTAAGGTGAACCCTCAGTCCTTTGGAACTAGGAAGGGAAAAATTAGTGGCAATATATAACTACATTGCACTTAGATGGAATTATTATTATTATTATCTCATGTAGTTTTTAACATTAGAGTTATTTGTGTTACTTGAAGATTAGCACATCATCCTTCAAGGTCAGATGCAAGCCCACTTGTGCCTAGCTCTCTCTGTGAGTCAAAGCTATAGTCAGACATAAAAGGCCTTATCTGACAATTCAAACTGTTAGTTGATTGAATTTAATACATTTATATGCTAAGCCTTGTGTTAATGTAGTTGCCTCTTTTGACAGGTGGTATCAATATCGACAATATCAGCTACTATTAGAGTTTTTTCTAAAAAGTTCTTTCTATGGAGATTTATCTGATATTTTTGTTCAAACAGTGCTGATTCCAACAATTTTTTGAAACACAAATTATCATAACATTTATTGGTATTTATAGCTAATCAGTAAAAATAAAATCTTTTACAACTATCAAACAAACAGAGTTGATATTCTTGTATTTTATTTTCTAGTTATATTTTATTGTTTGAACTTTGACCTTAAAACATATTTGTTTAGAAAACATAAAAAACCATATCTAAAGGTGAGTTTTTCTATATAACTCGCCTATAGCAAATTTAAAATGTCAAGTTTTGTACAGTAATTTGCACTAAACATGACTAATATGAATTAAATTTACACAGAAAAATAATTATTGCTGTACAAATACCTTTATTTTAGTACATTTTGAAATATGCTAAATATTGTGTAGAAAAAAAAGTTATGATGTGGATAGGTGTGAGCAGAAATTATGTTTAGCTGGCATGGAGGAGGGGTTTGACATGATAATTTACCCTATTTACCCATTAATGAATATGATACAATTTAATAGTCATAACTCAATTAGATTATGCAAAGCATTAAAAATAAAAGTTAGGTCATATAAAACTTTGCGCTCATATTATTCACAAAATATATAAGTATTTAGCTATGATAATTTAAAAAATTACAAACATTTAATTTCAATTTAAGTACTTTTTGCTGTTTCAGTCTAGACTTTGCGAATTTATGTTGTATTATTTTGAGGGAATGTCACATCAATCTTTAGGGCCCCTTTATGTGTTTAAGAAAATCGTTGGCTTCCTGGGTCTTATCTGTGTGCACGCATATGATGATGTCTATTGTCTAGTCAAAGGATTGAAAACCTATTATTCTTTTATTGAATATTAAACTAACGAATGATAATCATATCTTCAATTTTATTTGTTAGTCTTCAGGAGGCTTTTGCCACTATCATTTAATGAATCCACCCAATATTTTAATAAGAAAGAAAGTAATTTTTCAGCTCATTCAGTGACACGCTTGTTTATTAAGATGAAAGTCCAAAGTTCAATTCCTGGCTTGTATGAAAAAATGTATCATAAGTGTAAAAAATTAGGTTCCCCTTTTTATGGCGATGAGTTGACATTTGAATGACCAGTTAGTATTGTGTCCATTCAAGAATTAAGTTTTTTTTATAAGCCATGTGCCGATGTAATCAATTGGCTTAGATTGTGCACATTCAATGCTTAATAAAATGTTAAAGACTTACTAATTGTAATTTAGGTGTAAAGCGCTTTATTTACTATATGGTTAAATAAGATTAATACGTGCCATTTTAAATGATACAGTTGAGTGTCACATAACATATGGGGAAAATAGTGTTTATAACTAGGACTGACAGTGCTAACTCAAATGAGTGGCATCCCTCCTTAAAAAGGAAGCGGGTATAGAAATCATGATTAACTAAAAAAACGAATAGTAAAGATGTGACCAAGAATAATGTAGTTAATGAGTGACGAAACTTGAGCATAAAACTAGCCTAGTAATGAGTGGACACTTATAATGGCAAGCTAGATAGTTTAGCCTACATTTACAGTAGTTGCTGCACAGCTATCCCATTGAGAGGTATTCCTTTTTGTAGTCTATTGTAAATACACACAATTACAAACGGATGGAAGTACAGTACTTATGTATGGCAAAAGTATATCATAATTTTAAATTAAAGTTATATCAGTGTAATGACGATGTTAATTCTTATGTATACTCTTTTTGGTATATTTTATGTAAGTATAATATCGTACAAGTTTAATTTTATTATTAGAAAGCATAGCAAGTGAGTAAACTTTCCTATATTTTTTGGTTAAACTTTAGATTTGTACATAAGTTAATAATAAGGATGGCTTGGTCTAGTTCTTTGGGATTTTGGTTTCACTAGTTTATTACTTGAGAAACGAGACCAGTTTCATTTCTCAGAAAGTAAATATTATGTTCCTCAGGTTTTGGGTGAATAAGTTTAAAATTAAAATCTTATTAAACACAAGAATAGATTAAAGTGATTATTGATTAATTGATAGTTTGCAATCCAAAGTTTGGTTTGATATTAGTGCCGCCCATCCACTCCTTAAATAAATATAGCTAACATAAAAAACTGACCCAGGCCACAGACTGGAAACAGTAATGAATGTAATGTAAAGTAAAAAAATGCCGCCCGCCCACTCCTAAAAATATAGCTGACATAAAAATAGATTTTTATTTTTAATACCATACTCAAATTATTTAAACATGTTATGTTTAATGGCCCAACATATGAATAATTTTCTATCTACCCATACTACAAAAAAGTCACATACAATTAAGACCAAATGTTTTTAGACTAGTTTGTGTAACTAAGCAGAGCTTGAAACTAAGAACCTAAATTATAGATCCAGTATGGCAAAATTTTGAAGCCAACCTATCACTAATTTAGATACAATTATTAAAGAATTTGTTATAACTTTTAGAGTATTTTCTTTAGTTTTCGCATATGTAGTAATATTTAAACTTTAAGATCCCTGTTACCTCATAAATATTGATCTACTAATGTCATATACAGTAAACACTTGATTAACTGGTGTTGGCTTAGCTGGGATGTGGATTAGTAGATAAGTAAGACATCACCACTTATGTAGATGAATGAAGACATGTTAAGTGACATGTAGCTCTTACCTCTTAAATTAGATTTTAAAAATATTTGAAAAAGTCATTGAATTTATTAATGAATGAATATCTACGATGTGCGTATAACCCGAACGGGTAGTAAGACGCGGTGCTAATAATAATAATAATATCTACGATGTTTGTGACCAAAAATTATGTGATAATGAATAGGCAAAGTTAGTGTATACTTATTAGGAGAAAGGGGAGGCAGAAGGAACTCATTTTCACTTTAAATTAGGAAATCGAAATTATTTCATACCAAATAAATACCAGTAACACAAATAATATTATAGTGGAATTAATTCTATAACTCATATAAAAACGTTACCCTACAAGCGTGGATTCTCAATTTTCTGAATAAAACAATTCTCTTCACTGTTATTTTATGCTTCTAAGCCTGTCTCTTTTGAGAATATTATTGGAAGAGATGTGTGTGTGTGCTCCTCTACATCCTCCATTAACGGCGCCTGTGGATATTGTAAAAACCAAATAAAAGTTGATTGAGTTTTCTTACAGTTCTGATAGTGCAAGTGGTATGTAAAAATATAAAATGATGAATTAATGTTCACAATAAATAAAACAATAAATTAACCAGAGTTAGTTTTCTGCTTTATCAAGGTTAAGGAGACAATCCACTAGGAACAGCCAGCACGTCATGGCACTGATTGGTTTGGTGTGGCTCAGCTCGGTTCGTAATTTCGGACCAGCCAACGTTTGTATAAACACCTTGCAAGTCACAGTTGCAATGAAGAGTTTGTCTGAAGGGGAGTTAGTGGGTGCAGTTTGTATGGAAGAGGAAGAGTGTGAAAATAAAAAGTCCATAAATACAGTTGCTTTAAATATTTAAGAAATTTCTACGAATTAAAACTTTCTGATATTTGTTGTTATGTGTTCTCCTTTTGTCAAGGTAATTTAGATCAGAGACGTCAGAGAGGAGTGGGTACTCTCTCACAGCTTTTATAAGAAGTTTGTCTGTAGGCCTATTCATTATCACACACATACTCAAATGTGTTTTAAGGGTCAGGGAAAAACAACTTCACCTCCATCTGGTCACAGACATACTGCCCACTTGAGGTGAACGGATTTAACTATTGGGGAAGCATTCAGGCCATTCCTATTGTCTGCTAGGTGGTGCAGAAATGAGCTGGACCCTCCAAGTGGGGTGTATTCCATTTAATTGTATGCCACATCGTCCTGAGCCGTGATGGCCGTTCATAGTAGGTTCCCTGCTTTTATCGACAGTCTACTGTACACATAATATTACCAAAAGTGTAAAGATATTGAATGTTGTTTAAAATTCAAGATATGAGTATATTCCAGTTTCATGCGTTTTAATGCCCATTCCTTTAAAATATTATGTTAATATTTAACATTACCCCCTTACTCCCATCATAGTCTATTCAGCTAAGTTAGTAAAAATAATATTTCACAAAACTTATATGAATTATTTAGGTTTCTGTTTCCAACTCACATCAGTGAGCACACAGACTAAACGTCGAACTTGTCTAATTTGGTTTACTGATGAAAGGAAGGTTGAGGTACAAATTTTGGTGATATCGAGGGTTGTTTTTGTTAAATTATTTTCACACTTGTCCTCCAACAAATTTAAATATATTTCCTCTGAATTATACCTTACTCATCCTTACCCCATTAGTGTAATTGAAAGAGGTTAGCCCGGATGGGTAGTAAGACACGAAGGGGAAAAAAATTGTTTCCAAAAATATACATTTAAAATAAATCTCTTACATAAATTTTAAATAATGTACATCAAATTCATTGGTTTATCTTGTGTGCAAAAAGAATTAGCATAATATTTTAGATCTGTATGTTCATCATAATAGTTATTACTTAATTTAAGGTCTAAGGATGAGGAAGGCATATAAGAGAAAATACATCTGATTTATCATGGGAGAGAAAAATCTCATGTACAAAAGCACTCTCATTCTAACAGACTGAGTCAAACCCAGATCTCCTAGTCAAGAACAAACCAGCGCAAAGTAAATCTCTTGCCTTATAGTGTTCAGCCACCACTGTGGTGAAATTGGTATTTCAAAAATGCATGTGTGATATCACATAAATACACCAAATAAAAATATTATGATTATATTTTCAGCTTATACTATGTGAATTGATTAAGGAGCTTGAGCTGAGTGAAGAATCAGAGCCTCCATATACAGATTACATTAAATCAACAGCTTGGGATGTTTCTAATACCACTAAACTAGACTATGATGAATTATACGACTTAATGATGTTCATGACCGAAGATGCTACCAACATAGACACTTTTTCCAGAGATGTAGAGTTACTACGTCCACTTATTTTACAGGTGGGGCCGCAACAGGTCAAAAAAGACATTGAAAACGCGTTTGATAGGTTAGGCCTTTCCGATCCCAGTTTTGTGTCTGAATTCAGCTGTACTTTTGATCTATTTCTAGCAAAAATATATGAACGATTCAATTACGACGGATTCATAGGGATTGCCGATGCTCATATTTACAACATAATAATTGCGTTGTCAAACTACACCAACAATGACTATAAAACAACTAACGGGAAGATCTTTGGTGTAATCCAGCATTTGGCCAAATATTTGGAGGAACAGCCTGTGCGAGATGTGTTCAAAATGATGCTCAAATACAAGTTCACTGATGGACTTAAAGTGAAAAAAAGCATTATTACATCTTTTGAGAAATTCATGGATTACGAACAGGAACTAAAAGTTCAGCACTACAACAAGATTGTGCGCTTGGTGATGAACCACCCGGTGAGTCTATTCCATTATGGGGGGCAAGAACTGGCTAACAAAAAGTATGACTCAGACGAACAAGTAATTTTAGCTTACTTGAAGCACACTGCTGACCTTGAAATATTACCCCATGATTACCAGAGGGTTGTAATTAAATTTTTAAAAGAAGTTACTTTCACTTAATTGTGTAATAATCGTTTTATAAATAAAAAATATGTAATGCTTTAATGAGGCAAATAATACACTATATTTAATACTCCATATTCCTTAAAATGTGCTTATTAATAAGCTTTAACAACTATGAGCCTGGCGAAGCTATGTACACTCTATTTACCCTGAATAGTAGCAGTCTTACTTTGACAGATTATACTATGACCCTCTCTTATAAGCTTCACCATAGTGTAATCATTTAGGTTAAGCTTGCTACCTTTCAGGGTAAACAAATAGGTACTACTAGCTTGCTTTACTCTAACCTAGAAAGTTAACGTTCACTTCCTGATCAAGTGCACTAAGGGTGGTGATTTTCCCATCCTATATTTAGGTCAGTAATGGTGGAACCCCTTAAAATTCAATCTTATCATTTGATTCTCTTATATTATATTATTTTATCGATAACCAGTTTTAGGGACACTACATACATTAACACATTATTTTTAAGGTGTCAACTCTGTCTGATTTTATTTGCTGGTAACAGAGAGATTAAAATCTTTGCCAGGTGTAATGAGAGTGGATTCTTACTCATCCCTTTATCATCTCTTGTTGAAATGCTTCAACTTCCACCACACAAGGAAAAGCTGGAGCTGTTAAGTCTAGTGAACATGATGGCCAGGCAATGTCCCCAAATCGTGACATGAGGTGTCCAGGAAATATTTTCTGAAGCACTTTCATGAATGTTCAACTTTCTGAGACCTGAACTACAATGTAAGGGCGTGGATGCCAACAACATGTGGTTTCAGAAAATGGGGCAACACCCCACATAGCTCGAACATCAATGGTGGCTCACAAAATGTTTCATGGACACCTCGTTTCATGATTTGCGGACATCACCTGCTCACCATGTTAACCAGACTTAACAGCTATGGAATTTATCTTGTGGGCATGTTAAGAGTCATGTTTATGCAACACGCCCAAGAACAATTTAGGAATTTAGATAAAGATTTGTAGTTAAAGTTGAAGCAATTCAACAATGTATTGCAGAAAATAGTGGTCATCTTAAGAACAATATTTAAAAATATGTATTGCAGAAAATAGTGGTCATCTTAAGAACAATATTTTAAAAAAATGAATAATGCAAAGGTATATAGAAAAATTTCAATCTTTTGTTGTTATTATAAGCTTAATTTGAAGCATTTAGTAGTTGAAATAGTCAAGATATACTGTTGTTAAATGTGTTGTCATTTTCTACTCCATCCTGTATATTGTATTCCTTGTTGTTAAACTGGATAGTTATATAGTAGGCATACAACCCCAATGGGTATTAATATGTGGTGATAAAAAAAAGTTGTATAATAGTACATCTCTGGCATGTTTATTAAGTGTGTGTGCACTCCATCCTCTATGGTTAGGGAACTAACCATAAAAGTTTTATATCTTATTTGGCAGTTATGATTAAAAAAGTTATCGAATAGCTATGCAGTAATCATTTAAATTATTTGTAATTGACAAATTTCAAGAAAAACATTTTTTGAAACATTATAACCATAAATCTGGTTATTTAAAAAATAAAATAATAAGGGGGTAATTTTTCAAACATAGGATAGGACTTGTCACTATCAAGCTAGCAACTCTATATCAGAGAAAATACAAGAACTACATTAAATTCTTAATTATCTGGGTTTGTGTTGTATGCTAATAGTTATTAAAATAGTTAATTAACCTACTTAAAGTTGGAAACCCATCATAAAATTTATTGACAATATTTTTTATTTTATCAAGCTGCGACCTTAAATCTTGTTTAGATATGACATAGAAAACCAATGGTACCAAGTTCATTCAATGGATGTAGAGGCCATTTTTCATCTAAATTGGTCATATAAAATGTATTATTAATGTATTATTATCTTAAAAATAAATGTGGGAAATAAAGCCATTTATTTAATTTATTTTCTGCTGTTTGTTGTGGATATTCAATGATAGATTAAAAATGGGTCAATGGGTCTTGATTTTACCTACAAATCTAACATATGAATCAGAAATTTAGAAAACATAATAGTATACATAAAAGATTAACCTTACCACATTGACGGGATTTACCTTTTTTTTTTTTATTAATATTAGTTAGCAAGTTGCTGTAGGAAATATAAATAGTAACTGAATGTATTTTGTTATAATGCATTCATTTTAACATAATTCAATAAAGTGTTAAATTAATATTGTTGGGTCTAGGTGTTAAGTTGGTCTCAAATTACATTGGGATAAACTATCAGTTAGCAGCATAAAAACCCTAAAAAAATTCCAATTCAAAATTTGAAAAAATAAGAAATGATTTAACACATTGCAAAAACTTTCTCATATTGTGTAGCATAGATTTGAAGAAAAATTTCAAAAATAAGTTATATTTATTATGTGTTCAAATATCTCTAACAAATTTCAAAATTAAGTAACTTATATTAGAAATTTTGGTTTAAAATTTATGTATGTGTGTGTATTCACACACATACACACACACACACACACACACACATTTTAAACCAAAATATTCAAATATATTAAACAAATTTCAAAATGTTTGTGTTAGGGAGGTCAATCGCTCCCTAAACATCCATTTTAAACAAAATAGTTGGAGCGAATTTCAAAACAATTTGTAATTCAAAATAATTACTCGCCCATAAACAACTCTCAATTTGATTGCTATGGGCAAACTAAAAATACCTTCCTGATTTTCTATAAAATCTAAATATCAAATTTGAACAAAATCTACCTAACCATTTTGACTCCATGGCCTGGGAAATATAGAGATACAGACAGGTATAGGGACAAACAAAATTATAAAATCCACTTTTTTGGTTCGGGCATACATAAAACATCAAGATTCATAATAATCTCAAGGTCGAACGTTTTCACGATTACAATACTTTCTCTTGACATAAGAAAGTAAAATGAGTCATCAGCAAACTAATATTAAATTAATGTTTATATGAAAAACAAAGAGATACAATTATAAATATTCTAAAAACTTATTGGATAGGCTACCCATTATGAACCAAATTGATGGAGCCATTTTTAAAATTTCTACAATTTTTGAAAAATCAATCATGAGTAAACTAACCTTGAATTAATTCTTACCCCCAGAAACAAGTATACAGTTTAATGTGTCATGTCAAAATCTCCCAAGATAACTATTTGAAACAAAATTGTTGAGCCAATTCTAAAATATTTCAAGTTTTTGAAAAATCTCTCATCAGAATTTTTACACCCAAAACGAGTATACAGTGTTATTTGTCATGTCAAACACTCCCAAGAACCCGTTTGGAACCAAATTGTTAGAGCCCTTTTTAAAATAGATAATAAAATATATAAAAAATCAATCATTAGTATACTACCCATAAACGAGGGGTTACCCTAAAAACAGTATACAATGTTATTTGTAATACCATACAATCCCCAGATTTAAATTTTAATCGAAATCGTTAAAGTCACTATCCAAATCTTTTTAATTTCTATCAGTAAACTACACTTCAAAGAATTTTTGCCCAAAAACTAATGATAGATTGCTATTAGTCATATCAAACCATTCTGAATATGCATTTTAAACAAAATCATTAGAGGCATTATTGAATAATTTGGAATAAAAAATCAGTGGGCTACCTTTAATTTGAGGGCTAGGGTCTAAGTAAATTAAAAGGCCCGAGGTTTGTTCCTATACAATCTAAATATCAAGTTTGGACGGAATCCATATAGGGCTAATGGTTTTGGATCACCATTAAGACTCTCCACACACTAGATCTATAATACAGTGTCAATACTACTGTATACCATGATGAATATAATTCACCAGTAACTAGGAAAGTAAAGATTTGCATACTGAAGCGACACTACCCCTACTTATTTTTCCAACCCACTGGTTATAAAACTAGTGAAGTGTCGCCACTTCCCAAATGGCTAAGCGGGGCAAGCCGACCTGTAAGAAATGTAAACGCTCTGTCATTTAGTAGTCTCTTCTTGCTTAAAAACAAGCATATAATGTCCCAAACTGCTTCACATACTCATCAGCATCAGTCTACTCTTCTAACATGAATACACTGTCTCTGGGAATGGAAGCTTTTATATTTAAAAATGTGTTTGTGTGGGTTTTTAGTTTTTATCCAAACCATTATTTAAACCATGATCTAGCCAAGTGCTCTATTTCAAATAAACAGATATATAATAGGGAAGAAAAAATACCCTTATACTGCAAGTCCGAATTCATCAATCCTATAAAGCTGTTGAGTTCGAACCTGAATATTTATTAAACTCTCAGACTTGAGCCTAAAATTTAAGTATTCGCAGACTCCTAAAATGCACTGTTATTTAAAATATTCTTAACCCTGGTGCTAGGTGAGATCTCACCAGAGGTAGGGTAGTAGAAGGGCAAACATCCGCACTTCTCGGCCACCGCAGTGATTCGACACCCGGTGACACACGTTTGATAGCTGTAGTCATCCGTATAGTTCCCAGGGATCTCATCATCAAACCAGCACAGCCGCTGTTCGACATTCAGACCCCGGACATTGTCCTCACTCTCGATGGAGTTGCCGCCCACCGAGATGGACAGTTCTTGCCTAGGTTGCACCAGAGAGGT
>CABFOV010001781.1:49812-75151 GCA_902141375.1 Timema poppense | reverse complement strand
AAAAAACATTGTTGGTGAAATGATTGTTGACTATTATGTCTGTTCTCGAGCTAGTTTGTTGGTCAAGTACTGATATAATTTGTTGGTACATAAAGTGCACATAAAATACCCCTATTAAAAATACACCTTGGGTTAGTCTGGGTTGAAGGCTAGAAATTGACAGCTGTGAAATGTGTAGGTACTTTTTCCTTTCATCACTTGATAAATTAATGGTCTGAATACTGGCTGTTGTCATTTGTCTTACTGTTTTGTGTTATCTAAGTATGAAGACGAAACACTAAAATATACTAACCAATAAACAAGTAGGCCCCTACAAGTGTAAAAAAAAATATGTACATAATATAACCAAAGGATAGACAAAATACAGGATACTATTTTCAAGACAACTAGGTTTTATGTATAGTATCAATTAAATAAGTGGCCATGTTTTCACTACAGTTTTGTTTAAAATCATCACCAGAACATGGAAATCAAACCAAGAACTGTGGGTTCATCATGATAAACAAACAAGCCAAATCATCAATGTTGACACAAGCCTGTGAGCTAATCAAAAATCATATTTAAAAATGAATAAATATAATTAAAACTGTTAGGGATAGGTCCCAATATAAATTGTTATACCAATATTATTTGTCAAAGATTTTCAAAATCCACTATAGATTACTGATAAGAAAAAACATGAAATGAAGGAAAACAATCCTGGTTACAGGATGAACATGGATAGCTTAGTGGCTAGAAGAGCATTAGGTTATCAAATACAAAAGCATTGAGTTTGATTTACAAGTCTGAACTAGGTGCCATTATCAGCCTTTTCACTAATTTTTGATAAAAATTTCCTGCTTTTCCCAGAAGAAATTCCCATTTTAATGTTGTTGTTGTTGTTGTTGTTATTATTATTATTATTATTATTATTATTATTATTAGCACCGCGTATTACTACCCGTTCGGGCTATATGCACTTATACTAATGTGTGATGGTAGGGTGATTGTGAGATGAAATGGAGGACCTACAGTTTAACGTGGAATCCGAACACTGTGGAGGCCTGGCATTCCCCACATTCACAAGTTGTGATTAATACACGTCTTGTCAGAGGTGAACATTTTAATGTTACTTTAGAAAGCAGTTTATAGGGATGAAATTTCCTTTTTCAAAATATATCATGAAAACATAATGTTAGCAAAGGTTAAAGTCAAGTACACAAAATTAACGTCCGAGACGAATATAGAATCTGCAAATACACTTATTAACACAAAAAAAAGGTTAGCGTGAGCACAAAACGGCGCAGTCGGTTTGTTGAAGGAAAAAAGAACAACTGTTTAAGTGAAAGCTATGTGATTGACTAACTCTTGATGCTTGCGCTACTGCAGCGCCTTTCGTGATTGGTGCAGTGGTTGGATCGTGCATCTTAGTCAAGGTCTCCAACACTTCCCCTCGAGACAACAACTGAAGACTCATCGGGTGCCTTGATCAGTCCCAGGAGATCGACCCAGTGCCCATGCTTTGATTTCGTCAAAGCCTTGGTTAATACATCGGCCGGCATCTCCTCCGATGCCACGTGTCCCAGCACCAGTTGACCCGACTCAACAGTCTCTCGTACAAAATGGTGACGAATGTCAATGTGTTTGGTATGTGCATGGAAGATAGGATTGGTTGTCAGCCTCTGAGCCCCAACATTGTCATTGAGCAGTTGAAGTGGTCCAAATTCCTCCTTTCCAAGCTCGAGCAGGAAACGCTGGAGGTGCACAGCTTCCTTGGCTGCTTCACTCAGGGCCATGTATTCGGCCTCCGTGGTGGTTAACGCGACAATCTGTTGCTTCCTAGAATCCCAAGCAATAAGGCCCCATTCATGACGAAAACATATCCTGTAAAGGAACGCCGGTCGTCAAGTGATCCTCCCCAGTCGGCATCTACGTAGCCCGTCAATGAGCTTTCCCCACGCCTGTATGATATTCCCTGGTCAGCAGTGCCCTTGAGGTACCGAAGCACCCTCTTTGCTGCACCCTAGTGAGTACTGTTGAAAAAGACGTTGTTAAATTGACTTAACACACTTGCTGCATGAGCTATGTCCGGGCGTGTAGCCACTGACAAATACAACAAGCAGCCAACTAGTTCTCGGTATGGGAGTCTCTCACCATCTGAAGTTGACCATGCCTCACCCTTTGCCAGCTTCATCCCGACATCTAGTTGGGTTGAAACAGGCTTGTAATCCGACATACCAAAGCGTTGAAGGATGTCCTTTATGTACGTCTTTTGACTTACGAATATCCCATCGCCATTTCTGGAGAAATCCATCCCCAAACAGCGCTTCAGATCACCCAGATCCTTCATCTCAAATATCTTCCCAAGTATGTCCCCGAAACGACTGGTTTCTTCGGGATCACGACATATTATCAGAATGTCGTCGACGTAGATGATGATGATCATGATCTCTTCGTTCCAATGCCTTATATAAACGCACGGGTCCCCATTGGTGGGTTTCGCGCCCATGGTGCGCTATTCTTCATCTAGACGTTTGTTCCAGGTACGACCAGCTTGTTTTAGCCCGTACAGAGCCTTCTTTACGTAGCAGACCCTGTTACCTGTTGCAAACTTGTCTAGTGTGGCCCTCGCCCTGCTGACGGTCTGATCCTTGCGTCCTTTATTGTTCGCTATGTGCTCTAGGACTCCTTCAAAACGATCTGGTACCTCCATGAATACCTCCTCATTCAGTTTCCAATTTAAATAAGCTGTTTTCACATCATACTGTCGTATGTGCATATTGTTCTGGGCTGCAAATGCAACACCCAACCGTATTGAATCTAGGCGTGCGACTGGCGCATACGTCTCGTGGAAATCCCTGCCGTACTGTTGAGCATATCCCTTCACCACTATCCTGGCTTTGCGCTTCTCCAGAACGCCGTTTGTCCCGTACTTATTTCGTAGCACAAAAAGACTGCCGATCACCCTTGATGCTTTTGACTTGTCCACCAGATACCACTGGGTGGAAAGGAATTATATATAGTTCCGGTTTTTAAGAAAGGATACAGGAAGAGGTGTATGAATTATAGGGAAGGTGCCACTGTACAAAATGTATGAAAAAGTACTGGGAAAGAGAATATATAAAAAAAAGGTAGGTGGAGAAAGGTACAGCACGGGCTTAGGGATTAAAGGTCTACAATAAACTTGATCTTTGCTATACGTCAGCTAATGGAAATAAGGTATGACTTTGGGAAAGACTTGTTAATGGTGTTTATGGCTGGCGAGAAGGCATTTGAAAATGTTTATAGAAATAAAGTTTGGAAAGCGATGGAGCAGACTGGAGTGGTAAGAGGAGTTGTAATGAGAATAATAAATATGTATGAGGATAATATGAACTGTGTTAAATTTGAGAAGGGATCAATAGAGTGGTTCTATAGGTGTGCGAGAGAGCTAATATTTAGAAGAGAAGTGCTCTTGATGTGTAAGGAAGTTTTGTTTAGTGTTTACTTTGTACCCATAATTACATATTATGCAGCAGAAACAAGCTCATTGAATATAAGGGAGACAATAGGCCAAGGGAATGAAGTGATCCAGGCAAGAGTTGGGGTACAGGTTGTAGAAGAATCAAAGCTGAGATGATATGTACATGTAATGGAGATGGAAAAGGAAAGGATCCCAATGAGAATGCTAGGGATTAAGTATAAGGTGAAAAGACCGCAAGGGAAACCAAGAAAAATACGGTAGGGGCCAGGGGTGGATTTACAACTGTGCTTCCCATAGGCACTAGATAATTAGCCGCCCATTTTCCCCTACCTTAATTTCTATCCATCCTTTTAAATCCCCGTTTTCCCCCTACCACCCATCATACACCCACAAACATAAACTATACACACAATTGTTATCTGTGGAATGACATATAAAAAGTACTTACATTATTTGATTATTTATTATAGTGAGGTCTAAAAGTATTAAGAATCTAAGCAAAGATTTAAAAAGTTGAAATAAATACTCTTACACTATCACAACACACAAATTCAAATATTATTTAATTTAATAATATAAAGTTTGCATTAGTAGACTGTAGAACATGTTACTACAAATTAAATATTAGCATCTACACAATAATAAAAATAGTATATAATATCTTTCGCCTTGATTTCTGCTGAGCGAACTGGGTGATGATGCCATTAAAATGATTGCCATTGAATTAAGGCTGTCATGTTGGTACGCATATACAGCAAAGCACAACAATCACACACAATGAGGTCATAAATTATTTTAACTGGTAGAAAAAATTATGTATTTTCTTTCATCATTCAAAATTTGCCGCTGAAGGCACGTACCTACTAGGCCTATGCAGATAATAGCATGTGTGCATATGAAAGAAGAAGAGTAATAGCAAATAAAGGAGGAAGAATAATGGAAGGAAATAAGAGAATAGAGGAATTTTACTAAACTGAACCAGCCACTGGCTGGAAACAATGATGATGATGATGATGATATTCAAACTTGATGTTAAATTTTTTAACTGTATTTCTTAATTTCCTGCATAGCAAATTATTTGCACCTTTAATTGAACCCAGACTAGATGCTCCTTACCGATATGCCATAGTAAGGAAACAATGGTGCCATGTAAGATTCCGTTTGAACATCTAGTATCACCGACAGTCCTGTACCTCTGCCCGCTCCACCAATATATAGCACCTTGTCGTCTTCACCACCATCCTGCACTCTAGTAGACAACAATTCAAACACACAGTGCTACTATGCTGAACAAATAATTATCCAATAAGAGAAAAAGCGCCTCTGACCTCTGATCAGTTTCTTCAAATGTTAAGTATTTGTGACTGGGTTGTTCCCATTAGACGGATGTCACAGGACTCTGGAATATATGTTTTGTAGTGTGCCTTAGTTTATAGTTAAGCTGTTTATGCATACTTAAACAGTCAAAAGACAAAAATGAATGTTAAATATTCAATATAAAAATAAAATAAAGTCATGTCTTAAAATAGAACCGAGTGAGCCTTTTCGTGAATCATTGCTTTTTTGCTACCCATCCCGCTACATAATTTTGTTTATCATTCAAAAGATAATCTGACACCTTACTTCAGTACTATACGGTATCTATATCTATCTAGTGAACTAAGGGTTCTGGATTCAATGCTTAGTATGGCCAAAATATCTATCATTGCTCAACTTGGAGTTTCCCTTTCAAAATAATGAGGTAACGGTTAACAAACTGATTATTGTTTCTGTTCAAGAATTAAGTTCATTTGTAAGTTGTGTGAACATTAAATTTCCCAAATAAAAAGTAGTTAGGTATAGTTTGTTAAAATGATACTAAATCTCCTTTAATGTAATCCTATGCCAAATCCTGTGTTTTGTAGCTGTCAATTTTGCCTTCTTACTCACTCTATGCCATTAGTAACTTGAAAGTTCGTTTCCGCACTTACCAAAGTAAACCACCTATCCCTATCTTGAGCTTATGTCCCTCTTGTTTCTGTAACCAATACTATTGAGTAATGCACCAAAAACTATTACTCTTTACAATGATAATGCTGAAAATTTAATTAATTATCCCTCATTTTTATAATAAATAGAAGTTAACAAAATAAGCTTACCTACTAAAAATAAATTTAACAATATTAAAATGAGAATCTAGAGTAATATTATTATGATTATAATGATTATTATTAAAATTATAATTATGATTACATTTTTATTAATTTTACAAGTGTTATAGTAATCACTAAAAATGTTCAAATGTAGACAAGTTATAGTCAAATTGTACATTACAGTTTTGTTTCATCTCTGGCCCCATGATAGTTGAATGAACAGCAATATCCTTGGAGGGACTTGATAACATCAAAGATCTCAGAACAGTTTGTGTTGTAACCTTCCCATACACACTTAACAACCATCCTGTCACACGGTTGCATTAACTGGAAATCAAACAACACATTACAAAAAATATTCTTGCTGTTTCTTACTACCTGTCTGGTCTAGCCATATTTTATTACTTTAATGAGAAAGGAATAAAGGAGGTAGGATTCAGAGTAAATGTAGCTAAATTTGCATGATGGGAATGTGAGAACCCATTTAAGAAAAAACATCACAATACACCCACCCGAAATTCAATCCTAGACCTCCCCTTCACTGGCAAACCAAACTAGATGAGCTTGATATCTCATTAATGTAACCAACAATGCATGCCAACGCAGAAATAAATATACTCAATTTTATTAAAAAAATAAATACTTAGTGGACATGAGAACTGGACCTGATGTATTTGGCTTGGTTTATATCTTAAGTCTCTTTGGTTGATTTGGTTAGACAGCAACACTTTTACACAGGCTAAGCTGGAGCTACAAAAATATATTCTAATATCCAAGTGGCACTTTAAAATCACATTGAAGATATGACCTGTACATATTATCTGTACAATAGCATATAAAAGTATCAGTCTCATATTATCTGATTTGCCTGTGATGTGGATGCCAGTTTTTGAATCCTGAGCGGGTGTACTGAAATGTCTTTCTTAATTGTTTTCCCAATATGCCTTAACAAAAATGCGGATACATTTCCTCCAAACTCTAGCTGACTTTCTTATCCCTGTCCCATTAGAGTAATTAAGTCTGGATGGAATGGACGGGTAGTATGATGCTGTGCCAAATAAATCAATGTATCTACAGTAGCCCCATGGCTTCTCTGGTGCTGACTGACAGCTCATAGCTGAATTTTGACAGTCAACATTTAGATATATACCTAAATTTTGACTGTCAGAAGTGACAGCTGCTTAACAAATGTTTTTGCAGATCATATGGTTCGGCGTAGGGATATATAATTTGGTCTGGTAACTTTTCAAAGCCGTCAGCTGTCAGCTGTGAGCTGTCAGTCAACACCAAAGAAGCCATGGGGATACTGTAGGTCGCTATGCAAAATTAATTTTTGTTTGGTGTTTATAATGATTGTATCAAATATTTATGTCTGAAATTCGACACCTTCGCTCAGTCGGTAGCATGTCTGCCTACTGAGCTAAGGGCCCCAGGTTTGATTCTCGGTATGGGCAAAAATTTATCATTGATGAAAACATGGGTTAATGCTTTCACATTGATATATTAATGGCCAGGGACTGGATGTTGTGCCTGTCTTAGTCTTAAGTTAGATTATAAGGCATATGAAGCTACAACAAGCCTAGCAAGCCGGTTGTGGAAAATATATGACTTGAAGTTGATTAAGTCAAAAACACGACTCTAGGTGAGTACTGTACCTGTAACATAAGTCGTTCCATGTCTATGCCAACCTCCATCAACTTATCTTGGATGATTGTCAACTCATTCATTTCCAAAGGTTGAGGGTCCAATAGCCAAGGCAACTTTTTTAAGAAATTTGTTGAGGTGACATTGCTTATGCCATATGCCATCCTGAATTATGAAGAAAGAAACATATATGTATTAGAATAGAATCAGCTCTACACGATGAGTTATATTTGAGCCTGGGCACAGAATGATCTGAATTAGCTCAGTGGTGAGAGCATCAGAGGAAATAAAAAGTAAAGGTTTCTGATTCCTATGTCTTGGGTGTACATTTTCAATGCAAATTTGATTTATGATTTGTACACTTATATAATAACATTCAGGGGCATAGCATTGGGTTAGCCTATGAGACTAAGTCTCCCCAAACCTTCTATTGGACAGTTAAGAAAAATAAACACTAAAGATCTATAAATTATAAGTTTAAAACAATTCCCAAAGTGATCAAACTTATATATGATTCTTGTATGGAGAAAATATTATTTATTTATTTCCCTTCCCCTATTGGACTTACCACACTTTGTAGCAATTTTTTTTTCTAGTTGTCATAATTCCTTTCAAATTCCCACTCTTCTAAGTTGTATACCTGCTCCAGAGGTTCAACTACCAACCTCAAAAAGAAGTTAATCTCAAAAGAGTTGTCAAATTGTACTTGTGTTTAGATGTGGGGCTAACATATTAATACATCGGTGTCACTCATAATTGTGGTTTTCCGCGTTTGGACACTTTGGACTTTTCTAAAAATTATTGTTATTTACTTTTAAATTTGAATGAATACAATGTTTTGTATAATGTGTGTGCTCAAATTATTTAAAAGATATTTAATTTATATCTGAGTTTGAAAATGGAAGGAGAAAAGTGGATGAATATGTATAGTTTATTGTGCCATTATAAATATGATGTGTCATGTGATTAAAAGTAAGTGATTAATATAATATTGCTAAATTGTTGGTTAGAGCTAATACAAGATATAGGTAAGATGATTGTAACTAACATTTCAGTCTCCCCTTCTTAATTATGTTAGCTACAACACCGATAACAGCAGAGCACAAACAACGTAGCTACAGAAACAATAGGACAAGACAGATTTATAATAAATTTGCATATTTGTATGTGGAGAATTGTTTAACATATTGTGTAGAGCTGTAATACATAAACTACCCCTGATGCACCTGGCTGAGATTCAAACCTTGACCTCTCCATCACTAGTGATCCAGTTTATTATTAGCCTTATGTCTTCAATCACAGGGCCACCATTCAACTGGGTCACAAAAGTCACTAATTGCAAAAAGGTCACGAAAGTCCCTGAAAAGTCACGAATTCTCAAGATTTTGGTCAAAAAGTCACGAAAATATTCTTTGTTTGAATTTCCCACACATTGTAACGGAGCGAATGGGTCGAAACTCGCGCCACCAACTACACATGATGCCATGCACTAGCCGCAAGTTGCCTGATTGTATTGTAATACCAAGGACAAGGTTAATGTTCACCATCTAGTTAAAGTTTAATGTTGCGTGTGAGTGTATTATGCCTATATATACATTATATAATGTTCAACTGTTTACAGAAGAAATTCTGTGGTCAAAAAAGGACACCAAAAAGTCACTAATTTTTGTTTCTCCAACTAAGTAGACACCCTGATAGCAAACATGATAATTCTAATTATTTATAGTAATTATTTATATTACATTCCTTGAAACTTGCAAAAGAAGTTAGTTAAAATACATTTGGCTCAAAACTCTAAAAAATCGTTAAATAATTTGACAGTAATCATTAGATAATTGTTTGGTTATATTATCATCATTTTTTTCGTTTTCTCTGCTTTAACGACTTTCTCATTTGTTTTTCCTCCTTCAACTCATCCTAAGAGGATAGTGACACTGACTCTCATAGCTACAAAAATTCCTTTCCTCTGATGGGGTGATATTTTTTTCACTTACATATCTTTGATAAACTCCTGTGCAGCAGGTTTGTACACCTTGTTGGAGTTGCACAGCGTCACGCCCGGGAAAGGCACTTTCCATATAGGATAGTTGGTATCTTCTATGCTTATAACAGTTGGGCTTTTCAGGAATCGTACCCATACCAGTTGAATCAGAATCCCGGCTATGGCCAAAGACAAGGCAGATAGAAAGGTCCAAAGTAGCCTGGAACAACACAACAGGCAACCAAGATGACTAGTATGTTGAACTTTAGCCTGTGGCCAACCATCTACAAGAGATTTCGGTTCAAAGCTCACTGGGGTCATAATTGGGTGTGTATTTTGTTTGAATGCAGGTAAAAACCAAATGATTCAAAGTTGACAATAAGTGAGTCTCAGGTGCTGATAGCCCTACTTGTGTCTTAACAGATATCCACTAAGAGCCTAATTGTTAAAGCGATTTTTTCTAAATATTTAGATTAAAAAAAAAAAGTCATCAGTAAACTACTATTAAACGAATTTCACCTAAAAAATAAGTATACATTTCTATTTTTCATGTCAAACACTCCCCAGATATACACCTTAAACAATATCATTAGAGCTATTTTCAAAATATTTTGAATTTTTGAAAATTGCTCATTTGTAAACTACCCTTTAATGAATTTCTACCCAAAATCAAGTTTACAGATTTTGTTTAGCACCACATCTTATTACTAGTTTGGGTTGTATGCCTATATACTAATTATACTAATGGGTTAGGGCTAGGGAAGGTTGAATTTCTAAGAAGTATACCCGCATTTGAGTGGAGAGATAATGGGAAATTATTTAGGGAAAACCATTCTTACCACACCCGACCATAATCAAACAATGATCTCCCTGTCATCAACAGCATAGTCTATTGCAAGAATGATGGCTTAGACCATGTGAACACCGAATTGTGTTGTACAGTTTTATTGGGAGGTCAAAAACTCCATTGATATTCATAGTAAACAAAATCGTTAAAGAAATTTTTTGGAAAATTTGGAATTCAATAAAATCAATCATCAGTTCACCACCCTTAATTTGAGGCCTAATGTCAAAATTAAAAAAAAAAATCCTTAGGTATTGCCTCATAACATCTAGATATCAAGTTTGAACTAAATTAATCAAACTGTTTAAGATCTGTGGTCAGGAATAGATAGACAAACAGAGAGACATACAAACAATTGTAAAATTCACTTTATTGGGTTCAGACACAGATAAAACGTAAAGATTCATCATAATCTCAAGGCTATAAAGTTTCACAATTTCAATACTTCCTCTTTATATGACGAATTAAAATGTACTAAAATTAATTCACTCAAATTTTTTTAAGTAAAAAACTAGATTTAACAGTTATTAGCCTGCTTCGGCGGCTGCATAATATAAGGTGTCACGCTCGCAAGAGAGTGGTTTGCTGATGACAGGGCAATTAAGGTTCGAATCATGGTCGCATGTACTGAAAGTGGGTTTTCCTAAATGGTTTTCCACTATCCCACTATGAAAATGTGAGTATACTTCCTATAAATTCAACCTTCCTCACCCCTAATACAGTGTAATTAGTACATATGCTTATGGCCTGAATAGGTGGTAAGTAAGATGTGGCATTAAAAATAATAAAGTTATTTAAAAATAACTTTTCAAACACATAATGAACGAACTTCTTCATTCAAATATCATACCTCTCAATCCAATGTCTGTCCTTGGATGTGATGTAGCCTAGGCCATGCAATGAGGTCACTTTACAGTAGCTGACAAATGCTGATGTCAAAAATTGTTTGATTGAAGAGAAACATTTCTTCGACTTGTCCTTACGATTTCTTCTTCCTCTCAACACATCTATTCACAATGATACACAGCTAAGTTAAACTCAGCATGGTACAGACTAGGATCTCCAGACATACACCTAATTAATCTGTCATAGTTTCTAAATTTAATGTTCAACGGGAATAATTTTTATTTAGGAGAAACAATTCTCATTAGAAAATTACAACATATTAAAGACTGATGGATGACCTTGAATACAGGACAAACCTAGATTGCTCAATAATAGGGCATTGGTCCATCAAATAAAAGGTTTGGGATCCAATTCTTGTGTCACTATCAGGGATGGCTGGTAAAAAAGAAAAGAAAAAAAAGTGCACAAATAAAAATATTCTAAACTATGATATAGACACTTTTTAAATAGGTATTCTATCATTTGACTTATGCTAACATTTTGCACCAGTAAATATTTAAATCTTAATCTTTGCAATTTAACAAAAGCAAACACAAATAATTATAAACATTAAAGTAATACTAACTCAAAATCATTATATATAAAGATTATTTACAAAACACAAAGATTGAGTTAAACTTTTCTTGTGTGTGGAAAAAAGAATTTTCAAAATACTAACTTAAAAGTCTTTAGCTATTCTTAATAAAAACAACATTTTTTCCCCTTAATGTCTTTAAAACCTTTCATTTAGTTTATAGTTTAAGCCTGAAAAGATATTTAGAAATATTTTTCATATTCATTTTATTAGAAAGAAAAGCTCATTAACAATGATTATAAACTCAACAACAACTATTTACATCTGCTCATGTTTGCACATAATTCATTTTGTGAGAATTGAGAAACAATATTGCATGTTACCCACTTCAGTGGCCGGAGGGTCTAAAGGCCTATATACACTGCCATGTTTAGATTGCGGGAATAACCATGCCAATACACCTGTCGTGCAAGTAAAGGCTCAAACCCATTTTTTTAATATTGTGCAAAGATTTTCTTGAGGGACATTTGAGTTCAACACATGCATCCACAACTGTTTTAAACAATGCGTTGCACTTGTTCTTCGCGAGCTGTGACTGGAACACCAATTGAGATTTACACATGCATGCACAACTAGCACACATGTTCAGCTGGTGCAACAATTACCTTCTGGCACCAAGTTATTTGAGTGCTCGAATATTTGTGCAAGCAAAACATATGTCATGCAAACTCTTTAGTTTACATGCAAATATAGAGTTACACTGTCCTGTTGGCACGCCAGTAATACATAACAATGTAAGCCCCACTTGAGGTTCTACTCTCACAGTAGTCTAGACTGCCGATTATGGGGAGATCAAGGTTTGAATCTCAATCAGGTGTACTAAAGTGTTTTTTTCCCTCCAAAATACACATAAAGTGCATAGCTGAGATAACATTTAAAGTTTAAACACAATGTATTGCAAGCAATACAATCTATATACTAATACTAATTCATTATGAAGTGTTATTATTTAAATAAAATAATGTAATGTAAAATATTGTTTTGTGTGAGAATTTAAGTGACACACTTGCACTTGCACACTCAATAAGAAGTCACCATTGATCACTATACATTTAAAACATATTCATTAAGGGCACAAAATTTGTCCCAAATGATATTTTCCCTATGTAGTAATTAATACAGATTATGAATGAAAATGTTTTTATTTTCTTCCTTGAATCAAATATTTCTTTTACAGAATTACAGACCCTTTCCCTCCTATTATAATTTTGTTGGATATTACTAGATGGAGCAATAATTAGTGTGAGCTATCACAGACATGTTGGCATAGGTTTGCATATCACATTTCACAGGGGTGTATATAATACAGAATTACCACGGGAGTAAGGGAGTCCAAGCCCGTAGAGATGGTTAATTTAAAAGGGGATATGGGAACAATAAGAAGTAAAATTTTCAAGTGTGGAGAACATTATTTGTTTTAATCAAAGAAATTAAAATAATTCAACTAAGTGAAAAATGACAACCTGGATGCAGGAATCAAACCACAGGCCTTAAGCTTTACACACCATCGCTCTACCACTGAGCCATCCTGCTTTGTCTTGTACCCAGGGTCATCTTTCACTAATTGTTGGTGTACTAGTCTAAGTGTGGGTTCACTTCCCATGTCCAGGTTGTCATTTTTCACTTGATTAAATTTGATTCAGCCATCACATTTGTGATGCACATGGATTCATTATGCTTAGTACATGGCAGCATGCTGTCAGATCTGAGTTGCCATGGACTGTAATTGTAGATAGCTTTGAGTGGCCGATACTTTCACCAGTTATCACATTTAGATGACTCAATAGACCAACAACTAGGGAAAGATGGCCTTAGATATGAGACAAATCAGGATTGCTCAGTGGTAGAGCATTGGTGGGCAAATATAAAGGTTACAGGTTCGATTCTCATGTCCATGTTAGTGGCTCAAGCCACCCCAAAACAAAAAATAAAGAAAGGAAAAGAAATAAAGAGAAATATCAAGAATAAAACCTTTATCAAACTACTGATGTGTCTGTATCTTATTGTTTTGGAAAGCTATCTTTGAAACCATTTATTTGTAAATAGGCCTACATATGAATGGACTCTTTACAAAATACTTTTATTTTAAAAGAGCTGGAACATTTGAGAAAGATCAAAGTTCTGTAAGTTTTTTATTTGGAGTGTGCCTGTTAGGCGTTTACTTTGACCAGGCCCATCAACCAATCATCACGGTCCATGCTTCTCAAACTTTCCACAAAAGTGACCAATCACGACGAGCTTTCCTGCATTGGCTTCTGGATCTTTTCGAGATAATTCTTGGTCTCGTTATAAATGATCGCTGTGTCAAAGGGAGTAGTTCCTGGGATTTCTTGAACCGAGAAAGGACTGGTTGAAATCATGAATTTGTTGGTGCTCTGTTACTGTTACTTTGTTCTTTAGTTAGAAAATGGCGAGTGTCGCCACCAAATATATCCATAGTTTTCATTAAATTTTGTGATTTATATGTAACTCCTCCCTCAAGTACAGTTTCAAATAGCCCCGCCCCCACGCTAATCCCCCTCCCACTAAAACCCTGTTTTCACCACTGGTCTAGGTTGTCATTTTTCACTCAATTTGATTTTGATTTAGCCTTAAAGATTAACCAATTTGTGGTACAGATGAGTTAATAAAATAAAGTTTAACTAAACTCATATGTTTATTTTAGCCAAAAACTATAGTTTACTTGGTTGGTGATATACATAATGAGATAGCCAAAAGTGACCAAAACAGATGAAGGTTTCTTCAATTTCGACCCTAGAGAATGAGATGTCACTCACCATATGTTATTGATTTAAATTCCTCAATCACATCATTATAATAACACATGAATCCAATACTTGATCAATGTATAAAACTATGAGTGAGTTTAGGACCTGTCAGTTCATTGTATTTTTTAATTTTATTTTTATATGCTTTGAAAGAATTATGACTTTTTATAAATTAATTCCTACAACATTCTTTATTACTCAATTTGGCATTTGGTTTATATTTCAAAACTCAAAATCCTGTCATGCATTCGAATTAAAACTCAAAATCCTGTCATGCATTTGAATTAAAACACAAATACTTTTTTGTGTGGACCATATGCCTTGCTTTAGCGCAGACTGCATGTCCTTCTAAGAATGTTGAGTAGGATCCATTAATAAAATGTAATTATCTAATAGCTGCTCCTCCTTTCCAGTGTCAATTTTTCAGCTTTTCGAGTGTTGGAATTTTGCAATAATATTTTAAATTGAAGTGTAACAACTATAGTGTTGGTAGACTGCAACGGAACAACAATTTTTCATTTTTAATAAGTACCTGCTATATTTTTTATTTGGTTTAAATTTAAAACCCAAGGTTGCTAAAGGATTAATTTAAGGGGTAATGGTGAGGAAGGTAGAGTTAGTTTTAGAGTGCAGTGATATTCAACCTTTTTTGTTTGGGTGCCCCCAAATATAATTTCTCCTCAACTTTATACTCCCAAAGTTGTTGATGTTTATTGCAAGTTATAGATATTCTATAATCAACATCAAAAATAAATACATGGCACTCCCAGATTACGTGTCCTTAATGCCCAGTTCTCTTGTAGCTAATCCTAGATATGGCCCTGATTATTTAATGTTTATTATTACATATTTATATTAAATTTTATGTACCCCTTAAAATGTCTTTGCATACAACAGGTTGAATACCACTGGTTTAGAAGAAGTGCACCCCAATTGTGGCATAGGGATGAGAACTCCACTCTTCCTTTAACCCTACACCTCCCTGTCAATAGGAATCCAATATATTGCAAAATTGATATCTTAGAACACATGTCCACCAATTTGAGTGTTTTTAAAACTTAGCATGTATTCGGGTTTTCTATATTTATGATACTTATTAGGCTATACTTTTCATTGTGTTTCAGGCATTTAATCTTGCTATGGTTGTTAGAGTGTCTTAGGCGTCAGGCTAGAATAGACTAGTTTTCAGGTTATGTATATTTATTATTATTATTTTAGCACCGTGTCTTACTACCTATTCGGGTTGCACGTATATCTACTAATCACACTAATGTGTTTGGGGCTAGGAAGCTGGAATTTAGAGGAAGTGTACCAACATTTGTGTGGAGAGAGAGTGGAACAACACCCACACTATAACTGACCAGGATTCAAACCCCGATCTCACAATTATTGTCAGCTCAGACTATTGTTAGACCATTCTACCACTAAAGTGGGCTATTAATGATTAAAATGTAGATTATATTGATTACTGTTCTTAACAAAATAAACATATTAAAAAAATTAACTGCTACTTGGAGCTATACATGTTATCTGTTTTTAAGATAAATCTAGCAAGGTTTTAAAAACATTGGAAAAGTCGATCACCCTAACAAGAAAAGCCTTAAAACCAAAAGGAATAATTTAAATATTTAAAAAAATTATTTTAGTACTTACAACCTGGTACTTGATGGACCTTCATTTTGAATAGAGGAATAAATATAAAAAAAAGTTTGATATTTTTTATGAATCAGTATTTTTATTTTAATGCAGAAGTTTTACTCAGGTGGTACAAAAAACTAAGAGGGCGTTTATTTATGTAAGATGAACATCATTTTAAAACAGACAATTTATCTGTGTTGTTCTGACTAACACAGGTTTAATATTGTATGGAAATATACTAAAGCAAATTTTATTCATAAAATAGATCAAAGCAATGATAAATTTTAATTCAAGATAAAAATAAATCATAGCTTAGAGACTAATAGTCTCATTACTTAATCAGATAGTGTGGCTGAAATACGATAATGTGTACATATAATAGAATGCGAGTGAAAGAATATTATGAGGTTAGTAAGCAAAGTGGAATAAGTCAAAACTAAAAATAAAAAGTGAAGATAGTTGTAGATATGTTTGTCTCTGTAGTTTTATCAACTTAATCATTTCTACCCTAGTGAATATGTTTTTAAATAGTAGATAATTTATATTTAAATCATAAGTACACCTGTACCTACTTATTATGCAAACGAAATAAGTTGGAGGCGTTGTCAGAACGTTACTAGTAGGTGCCGGGGTAGGGTGGGTTGTATCCAATGTAATAAGAGCTAAAGTGGCCTGCGACAACCTTACTGTCTAATGTTTTAAACTTGCAATATACTTGATCACTGTTAATATAAAGATCAGAGTTCGAATCCTGGCCAGATACACTGGAAGGGTGGTTTTACACATGTAACAACTGTTGTTTTCCATCCCCTCTTCACACTAATGTAGGTCCACTTTATCTAAGCTACCCTCCTGATCCCTAGTCTTTGGTTTTAAGTTATGAATAACATTTATGTTGAATTAAAATATATATATGGCTAGGTTGTGTATGTAAATTAATATAAGGGTTGATATTTAATGGTCCCATTTCATTATATGCACAGCATATTTACTAAAAAGGTTCTTAGCCCAATTTTCTATGGTATCCCTTTTAACAGCTCAAACATGCAAACCCCTGAGATTCACCCTAGCAGCATGCACACAGTTTTAGCTACCTAGTAAAGTATTGATTAAAAAATATCACATTGTAATCAACCACTAACCAAAAAAATTAGGTCATGACATTTAGGAACCTTAAACATGTTTTGTGCTGTTAGAGGGGCAGAGGGAAGAAACACAGATTGTTGGACTCTTTGAGTCAAAAAAAGCAAGAGGTCTACGGTGTAAATAGCAATAATTGTTTATTGTGTTTGAAATAAATATTTTATTTTTTTAATAATAAAATGAAAAGCTGTTTCTATAGTTAAAAAATAATAAAACTCTAAAATTTATATTGTCTAAGTAAAAGGCCAGCTCATCGTCACTAATAAATGACACAAAGAGAGGGTTGTAAAAAACTAGGCAAAACAAAGTTATTAACAAAAATGAGTAATGAGGCCTTAAGAGATTGAATTAAATCGTCAAGTCATTGCCTAAAAACATATTTCCACCAACATTAGTGGAGTAAAGTCCAACATATCTAGCGTTTTTTCCTGGTGAAGGATATATTGAGGTTCAAATTATGGCTAGATGTACTGAGGCTGATTTTCTACCTCCACACAACTGCGGGTACATTTACTATAGATTATACTTTCTTCAACAATATCCCATTAGCTTAATTAAATGAAGTGAGGCAGCAACAACATATCACTGGTATCCTGGCCCTAAGACAAGAGAAAGATAGAGATGCACACATGCATACACACACTCTGCACTAAGTATAACATAACTTCACTCGAGTCAGGCTGAACCACTCTTAAATGTTTCACACTTATATTTAAGGTGAGAGTAGAGCTTGATGGTTTGATGGGTTTTATTAATAATAATAATAATAATAATAATAATAATAATAATAATAATAATAATAATAATAATAATAATAATAATAATAATAAAATATTGCTACAGTAGCAATGTTTAGTTTAATTTTCTACATCTCATCAACTGCATTGGTGGCCACGAGGACTAAGGGTTTAGGGTAATCCACTCTCTAAGTATATGATGTAACAAGCAGTTTTAAGTTGAAAAGGGGATTGGTTGACTTACGAATATCGATTATAAATACAGGTTCATCCAATCTTATTGGCTGCTATGGAGAGATTTGGGTTTGAATACCTGTCGGGTGTATTGATGCTGGTTTTTACATAGTGGTTTACATACGAATTAGAGTATATTTCCTTTGATATTATACTTTGATCATATCTACCTCATTAGTGTAGGTAAAACGTGTATAACCCCAACCAATAAGATGCGGTTGTGAAATAAAAAATGGCAATATTAACCGGCTAGATTACATCCTGAGCGTAAAGACATTTGAACAGAACTTTTTAAAATAGATATAAAAGTTCTCATTCAAATGCTGTCTTATCACAGATATCAAAGAACTTGTAGGAATTTTATATGTAGAAAATTACTATAAACCTAAGCTACTCCAGCAATATTTGATTACTTAGGATAAAAAAAATTAAGTTATAAAAAGCATATAACCCAAACTAGTAGTAAAACTGCAAAAATGTAATTTAACTAGTGTTCATTTCCACCTCACTTTAAATAATGATTAATTCTTAAGTTTTATAAAAAAAATTAGGAACTATACGGAAATTAAAACAGAAAACCATACTTTAGTAGATGCCAACTGTTGTTACTTGGTGTGTATCTTAAGCATTGGGACATAACTTTCGCCAAGTTGTGAGAGTTTGGATATTTAACCAATTTCACTCATTCACACAACCCATTTAATTCAACACCAACTAAAATATTTTAATAGGTTTTTAAATTTTAAAAATAGGATTTATTTAAAGGCCAAAGAAAAAAACCTTTTATTCTATTTCCTATATTTAGTTTCAAGAACACAAATACCTGAACCAAATCGTATGTGAGCTATCCTCTGCTTTGTGTGTGGAAATACCTTCATCCTTAAAATGAAATAAATAAGAAGTATTTTTATGACACTGTTAGCAGTAATATATATCAGACATCAAAGTGGAGAGGGGTAGGTAAGGTGGGGATAGAAAAGGAACAAGCATGACATGACGGGGTTGACAGTTATTAACTTACCATCACGACAATAGCATTCAAAATAAACTTACAATAATTAATGAGCTTTTATATAAAGGTTTCAACTTTAATAATTTAACATAAATGATTCATAGATAATGAAATACATTTAGTTTTTGAGTTGTTTTAAAGTCCTAAAACAGATTGTTAAAAAGAGTGGTATCACAAAATCTAAGATCCATTAGCGTACGTTGTATTAAAAGCTCCCCTGATCTTATCACTAAAGTGGATTATGATGGAGTAACTTTGATCTAAGTAAAAATCTATAATATTGTATATAAAAAGTAATACTAGTGGAATAAAATTACTCATTTTTCAAGGAAAACTAAATTCAAACTTTTTTCTTCTTCCCAGTGTATTATTAGTGTATTCAACCAGGCTACCCACATTTGAGTAGGAACGAGGACAATAAAATTTTAGAGGAAATTTACTTGCATTTTCCCGTGGAGAAAATATTTAAGAAAAAACACCCTCAGTTCATCCAGCCAGGATTTGAACCTCAGCATCCCCATAAGACCAGACTAAATGAGTTTAATATTCAGTTTGTGTACTTACCGATGTTGGTTGTGAATCATAATTTTTAGTTATCATTCAACTTTATATTAATTACAGTCTGGAATTTTTTTCTCTCTTCTTTGCAGCTGGAATAGTCACTCACAAGTCTAGCAGACCCTGGTTTGATCCGGAGTGTTTTTGGCAAGTTTACTTACTAACTGTACAGGAATTCATGCTGATATGCGTTTAGTAAATATCTAGGGATTTTTACATCCATTACCAATCCCCACCTGTGGCCTGGGTCACTTTTTTATTCAAGCCATATATTTTACACTGCCAGCTTGTTAGGCTTGCCATGGTTTCATATGCCTTATAATATAACTTAAGACTTGGGCAGGCACACCATCCAGTCATTTGTAGGCTATGCCAGGAGTCAAACCTGGGACCCTTAGCTCAGGAAACAGACTGAGCAAAGGTGTTGAATTAAATATCTAGGGCTGGATGTCCAAATGCTAATATAGTCTGTGTGTTAAACAAATGTATGATAAATAATCCAAATTTCTTTATGTAATTTTTAAGTAATAATAAAATAAATCATCATTAAGTATAAAATTTTGAAAACCTTTTAAACGATGTATAGTAAAATTTACACCATGACTGATACATTATTACTGTTGGTTACTAAGCAATGGTCGTTCATGTCAATCCATAGCGTGTTTGTTGTATATCTTGTTAGAAATATTGGCAACATAAACCTGCAGGAGACTTAGGCTGATTTCCTACATAATTATATAGACTGACCTTAACAAAGATTGCAACAGGCATTAAGGGTTGTTGACAATCTTGTATTGGAGAGATTTTAGACGAAAAGTTCAGGAATACTTACCTCAAGCCAATAATTTACCATCTTATCCCACGCAATGGGATCCATCATAAACAAAACCAGTATGTAGCAATGTTCAATAGGAACACAGTTAAAATAGCCATTTAGAAAATACAAACAAAATTGTTTGCATTCAACAGTGATCACATTTTAATATACCAAATTATTTTGTTTTTATATATCAAAGATGCTGGATATTGAAGTGGGGGGCTGAGAGACCAAGAGGAAGAATAAGGGACAAGTGGCTGAAGGAAGTGCCGAGAAGTGTGGAGGAGAGAGGAGATGACTGGGTCATTGTGGAGGAGAGGCTTATGTTCCGAATAGACCAGGCCATTGGCTGGAAGCTGTTGATGATGATTATACATCAAAAATTAAAATCGAAGATCACATATCACTAGGTAATTTTTAATAAATAAAGTGATAGAATAGAGTAAAATAATAGAGCACAAATAAAAGTAGTTGTTGAAATGAGAATTCTAGCTCACTTTCTTCCATAAAGTTAACATTGTTCCTCCACATGGAATGTGGAATATCAGTCTCCCATAATAATAGCATTGATCCTCCGCATTGCGGAGTTGGGTCACTTTCTTCCACATTGTTCATCTTCACTAGAGGGGTAGGTCACTTTCTCCCATAATAATAGCATTTATCCTCCGCATTGCGGAGTTGGGTCACTTTCTTCCACATTGTTAATCTTCACTAGAGGGGTAGGTCAATTTCTCCAATAAAAATAGCATTGATCAGTGGCAGATCAAGAAATATTATTTTGGGTGGTTGACATTTCTTTCAAGTTTATCTTGGGCCCATCTTACAATTGAGGTGGGTGATTTTCTCCCATATGAATAGTATTAAGACTTCTCAAAGTTAATCAGTGGCAGATCAGGAAATATAATTTTGGGGTTTGACAATTATTTTGAGTTTTATATTTTAGTTTATCTGTTTATTCTTACTACTACTACTTCCTGAGGAAGATGCTATTATATACCATCAAAATATTGAAGTGTGTGTAAATATGTGTTAGTGTTTTTACTTTTATTTGTGCTCTATTATTTCCCAACTATTATATCATTTTATTTATTACAAATTGTTTTTGCTCAATGCACTTTATTTCATACATATCATTAAGTATGAAAGTATTTTTAATATTATTTGTAACTGTCAATTAATTTTCTTCCTACTGTGTTTTTTAAAGATTTTTTTTTGTTTGTGGTATTTAACATGAACATTCTGAACCAACTGATTATATCAGCACACGACTTTTAAACTAACTTAAATCTAGAACAAACACAAAACCGGGCTGTTAGTTCATCACTGTGATTGGGGAAATCCAAATTTCACAATGATACATTTTTAAGTCGAGCTGGGAATCGAAACCGAGACTTCTAGCTAAGTAGGCAGACACGCTACTGGCTGAGCTAAGGTATCAGACTTCCTACCATGCTATTACTATAGCATAAGAAGGAAGAATATAATTAGAAAGTAACTTGCCAGCATTCGAAAGATAAAGGTATGGTCACATTGACAAATTCAAAATCTGCTCTGTCGCTTATCTTATTAGCCAAGTGTACTAACAATTTATGTAGTTATCAATAAATACTAGGTAACAACATTTCATAAGGAGTAAATAAATATAATAAAAGTAAGTAGTATTTGAACTCATACATTTGTAAATTATTAACAACAACATCTAAGTCTCGGCTTTTATTAAATACTAGGTAGTTTAGTGTTTAGGACCACAACCCAACAACCAAGAAACAAACCCACAAGAATTTACCTTTAATGTCACTGGCAAGGAACTTTGCTCACCCTTGTCAGAAAATAGGTGTTCCGTAGTACCCAACCCCAGGATATATGACATAATTATTTTTGCTCATAGTTATGAATTCTCTTTACAAATATGAAACATTGTAGTAAAAAGAAAGAGGTTACAATATATTTTTGAGCAAAATTTACACAAGGATATTTAAGATACCAAAAATATGATTCTATTATTGATGTAATTTCTATTTTTAAGTCTGAAAAACAAACTTTATATCAAAGTAAAATGCCATCAGGCAACTAAATTAATGTCATTCAAAATATAAACTTACACTAATAAAATTATTTTAATGGTAATAAATGGCTGAATTAATTTTAATTCAGTATCGAGTATGCCGTAATTATAATGAAGGCAAAAACATTACCAATTACATGTCTTTTTTTGAAAGATTTTGAGGTATTAAAATTGTATTACTATATTTTATAACTCTCATCAAGTAAAACCACCATTTGCTCTTTGAGGTACACATAATTATACTCATTCTTTTAACAATTTTATTTTCTTCCTGTTTTGTTGGTTTTCTCTTTTAGGAAGTTTCACTGAGAGTTTTTCATTAATTTCTAAACAGTTCTGATATAAATTCAAGGAAAGGAACAGTAATAACCAACACCAGCAGCAATGTAAAGTGCAAACTGTGTTCTTCTCGGTGCAAAAGCCATATTGTGTTTATTCCTTTTATTTGTTCCGCCCCCTCTTTCCTGTACCTTCAGATACTATATGTAATATTACAGTAGAACCTCGATTATTCGGACTAATTAGGACCTGGGTTAGTCCGTATATTTTAAAATCTTGATAATACATCTTAAAAAAAGATAAAAAAAGAGGATTTCACACTAAAATACTTTATTGTAAATATAGTATTAGTATTTAAAAGAATAAAACATATGCACAAGGACGTATCCACTCAATTCACAGTATGTACCTACAACACAACATAAAACTTATAAACTCTGAATTTAACTAAAACTCCTACTGCGATACAAATCCGTATAGTCGAGGTTCTTCTGTACTACATTTGTAGTACTGGTCGACAATGAGTGAAATTTTAGAGAAATGCATAAACATTCATGCAATCAGAAGAAACCAAAATGCGTTAGAAAGCATTATCCCGTAAATGCACTCGGTTAGAGAGTGAACTACCGTCTCCTGGATCATAATTCAGGTGTGCTACCTACCATTTACCTAATTTTGCTGGTTAATTGTAAGTTGGAATAAATCTTAGAAGTAGGAAGAGGATATCACCAGTTTGTGCTGGATTCTAGAGTGTAAGTATTTACTTGTTTATAGGTGTCTTCTTTTCTTGCTGGTTATTAGAGCCTCGATTTACTGAAGTTTGCAAAACACACATGTTCAGATGGAAGTTGAGAGATCCATACAAAAAGATCAACTCAAATTTGTTTCTTTTGAGCAATGTTTCTAATTTTCAAATCGTTGTCATGCCTCATTGTTATATTACATTATTTATGACTTGCGCTTAGTTGATTTGAGCTCAGTAACTCATTTTTTCATATTTTTAGGGTAATTAGGCCTACTATTAAATACATGTCAGTGGTATACATGCAATGTAAACATTCTGTTATTTTAATGCAGTGTCTCGACTATAATCCACTGGCCCTATGGTTAGAGTGGTCAACCACAAAGCTAGGGGATCCTGGATCATGCTGAGAAATATATTTACTATTTGTATATCTTTATTTTCGAAAGATCATTGAATGTTGTCTGGAAATGGTACCTAACCATAAAAAAGTGGTTGAATAGCCGAATCTCTGCCAGGTGCACTTAAGGGTGGTTTTCCCATCTTCTTTCCTCACTAACGTGGGTACATTTCCTCTCAGTTATGGTCCCAATATTTATTACTAAGAATTTATTGAAGATGTGACTTCCAATCTAAATAAGTACTTTAATTTAAGCTACATAAAACATTTTATTGCCAACAACTAAGAGGATTTAAGTCAAAGGCAGTACTTTTTTTTTGGTATCATGTTTTACTACCCGCTCGGGTTATACACTTATGTGCTACTTACACTTGTTTTAGGGATTAGGAAGGTTATATTTAAGGGAAGTGTATATGCATTTGCGTGAAGAAATAATGGAAAACCATTTTGGAAAAACCACCCTCAGTACAGCCGATTAAGATTTGATGCTCGATCTCTGTCATTGGCAGTCTGGTCTACTGCAATAGTAGCGCCTTAGACTATGTGGCCACCAACATAGGTCAAAGGCGATAAATAAAATTTGGTTTAAGAATTCCCTCATTTTGACTAAAAGCATAAGTTAATAATGCATCTTCTAAAGGATTTTTCAGAAGGAAACTGGTGGTTTTTGAGCTTTTATCTTCTGGCAAAACAAAATATAAAAAAAGGTCAAAAAGTACTATTAGATACCATTAATAAAACATTCACATGGAAGCTGTTTGACTTCAAGCAGTTTACTGGGAAAATGTACTAAAATATGGGATTTAATGTCTCCTGTATTTATATGTTGCTTTTCGGCATAGGCGTTGAGAAATGGTTTGTTTAATGAGACTGTACTTGTAGAGTGTTTCCTCTTAATTGTTTATACTCGTGAGTGAGAGTTCCAAATACATAATTTTTGCAGTATGAGTAGCATGTGTAGCTATTGACAAGTTTGAACAAGATCTTTACACTACTCTGGAAGATTGGTATTTTAAACCACCCAGGTGCACTGAGGGCGAGGTTCCTAAGTAAGATAGTTTACACCTTCTATCTCTCCAGCTCAATGTTAGTGAAATAGCTCAAATTCATCCTCTTTTATTATGTTTATTTAAAGTACCTTTGTCTCGTGCCAACATAGGCAATAGTGTAAAAAAAAAGTTTTTTGTTTTTACCAAATGGATCTGGAATTTTTTTTAATAAGTACAGTCTCAATGCACCTGTCCAAGCCCACATCATTCCAAAAACTACCACTGACTTTTTAGGTTTTTTCTTTCATAAAACATTCTGATACTTTAAAACCATAACAAGTCAGTTTTTTTAATTTGTCTCGAGTAGTTTAAATTATGTTTTAGTTAATGACCTAATATTTTAAAATAATTGTTCAAAGTGCAAAAAAAAAAAA
>CABFOV010001781.1:0-49786 GCA_902141375.1 Timema poppense | reverse complement strand
AAAAAAAAAAAAAAATCTAATGATTTGTAAAAAACTCAAAAACTGTTGTATCCAATTATGATTTTGCGGTGTTTTGTGGCCAAGTACTTGATGGCGAGCAGACAAAGAAGACATATGGAGTCAAGGATGTAAAAATGGCAGGAGATTTTGAGGGGGGGAAAAAAATATTTAAGACTTAGAGAAACCATCATAAAAATGTACACTAAATTGTTCCATAAAAAATATTTTTGGTAGACCAGATTAATAGTAGTGTCCAGTTGAAGTTATAGCTTTTAAAGTTTCAGATTTATTTAAAAGTTTTATATTAATTTTTTTCCCGTCAAGTTATGGTTTGTTTTACTTGTTTAGAAAATGGTAAAATAATTGGAACACTATGTTCAGATGATTAATAATTATTACTTCTTAAAGCATTGATTGTTATTTAGTCATATTTCATTTGTTAGACAATGGCATCTAATTGTTATTCTTCAATTTGTAAGGGTATTCTTTTAAAATTTATTTGGTATAAAATGTTACTATTTTATTTCCTGAGCATCATTGTTTGGGGTGGAAAATGTATTTTAATATATATTTAAATATGTTATTATACAATCTATTTTTGCATATAAAAATTGAAACAGCCTTTTGGCTCTTCCATCACGAAATCCATACATTCTTATTTAACAATAGCTTTACCAACATTTCTTTTTCTCCATAATTCAATTATAATAGTAACTTTTTAACAAAATGTTATATATTTTAATTATTAGTTAGTAACATTATTATATTGAAGGAAAATTTGAATAAACACATAATTTTTTTATGTTAATGAAACTTTAGTTTGCATTATATTGTAGGTTATTCAAAAAAGTTTAGTAAAAAGTAATGATAAAAGATTAAGCACAAAATTTTTAAAGTGTTAAAAGTCTCATACTATCATATAATATAATATGCAAACTTGAATATAATATTTTCTTATCTTTGGTTTTTAGAATTGCATTTACAGGCATTTAGGCATTAACTAGCCTAAGAATAAAATGTTGTCTCAAAAATGAAAAAAAAGTACAGCTGTCTACAGCTTTCTAACCCGTATTTTTAAAACACAAGAATTTGATTAAAAAATAATGATTTCCCATCAAAGTGAGTCAAAGAAATTCTTTTAAGTTTCAACTAATCTTTTAACTGTTCTAGTTGTAAGATTAAAATAGCAATAACATAACACATTTCATGAATAGCAATTTATACCTTATTTACAATATATTTCCTGCTACCATACTTTACATTTCAGTCAAAAGAACCATTTGTGCAATTAATTTCATAATCAAATATAATATACTTCAATTCTTCTTTACATAGTCAAATTTAGCTCTGCTCAAAATAAAAACAGTCTTTAAGCTTATGGTTCCAAAACTTAGCTAGGAAGTTGTTAAAACCAATCCCCAGCATATTCAGTTGAAGTTAATAAACAGAGAATCAAATAATTGTAAAATAATAAATACATAATTCATTTATTGTTTCAATGAGTTTTTTTAATTCTCTTTTTCATTTTCAATTTGCAACAAAAGTTATGAAGGGTCCAAATAAAATACATAAGGAGAAATATATTTATAATGAAAGATGTCAGGGAAGGGATTGTTTACAATTAGTTTAAAAAAATATAACTGTGGTGTTTTTGAGAAATTCTCTTGAAATGCAAAGTATTGTAGTCTCAAAACAAACATTATAATCCCTTTACATAGTCATTTATACAATAATCTTGGAACATTTTTGGCACAAAGTACCACATACACCTATCAAATGTTAATCCTCATATATTAGTCAACATAGTTTCACAGCTAAGAGTCAAGTAACATTTCTAATTCCTCATATAAGTGTTCTGCAGTAATATGGAGTTAAATGCTGTGTCAATGTTGAACACAAATGCTATTTTTAAATATGTGACTTAGGAGTTTTAAAAGTTCTTAGTGTACTAGCAAAGGAAAAGAGTGGGCATGTGGCCAATACATTACTTGTATTTAAGGATGTAAAAGAAGTATTGATACCTTACTAATATCAATATTTTCCTTTCAAATATTTTTTTTTACTCTATACTTTTCCGATACTTTTACTGATATTAGTAGGCCTACTCACACGCCAGTATCAAATCGGTATCAAAAGAATCAACTTTTATGTTATATTCACTTATGCTAGGATAAATGTTTACTAGGGTGGACTGTGGAGGAAGAACAAATTACAACATTTCTCAATTCTCACTCATTTTCTGCAACTCTAGTATTCAATCTCTCTTAGCATCATAATTCATAGCTGTTCTTTAATCTTTGTTTATCAATACATCCTGATGCCCGACCCACTGACCCATCTACTACCCCTTTATTTATCACTGAGCACAGTCATCACATACTAAACAAAATAAGCTTTTGTAGAGCTCAATGAACTCAGCCAACAAGAAGATTTGTGTCCCAAGAAGACAAAGCAGAAAAGTTTGTGAGTGTTTCGAGAGCAATACTTACTGTTATTGATACTTTTCTTTCGATACCTCATCCCTACTGTATTCACCTGTAAAGAGTGAGGAAACTCACTGTGGATAAGCCTACAGGTTTAAAGTCCACAGCATTCATGAACATGATTTACCAGCAATTAGGATTTTTCTGACAGTTTAAAATTGAACTAAATCTAATTCTTTTATATTTTGCATCTTGTCTTACTACCCATTCAGCACATCTGTATTTAATTACACTAATGAGAGGTATGAGGAATGTAACATTTAGGGGAAATGTACCAGCATTTGAATGAAGGGAAAGTGGAAAACTATTTAGAAAAATTACCCTCAATACACTTGTCAAAGATTCAAACCCCGACCTTGCTATCAGCAGACTAGATGAGTCAGCTTCGGAGTCAACACGTCCACTATTTCAGTTATTCATAGAGCAAGGAGTGTGATCTACTTATGTCAAAAGTGACAACTATACTACACATACCTCGGCATATGAATACATAAAAGCAGGTAGTTCAAGTAACCTTAACAATTGTTAGATAATATATAAAAAAGAGTGCTTTAAACAAAATATAATATATGTATTTTTTTTTAGCACCGCGTCTTGGTACCTGTTTGATTTGAATATGTAATTAAATAAAGTATAGAATTGTATGAGTGAAACACAAATAAAAGCCAAAACGCTAACACATATTTACAATCACTTCAAAATGTTGATGCCTTCATGGTGTCTTCCTCAAAAAATAGAGGACCAAACAAGAAGTTTCAGTGAGACAGCCTTCACAACTAAGTTGCCATCAACATTTTGAAGTGTTTGTAAATATGATTGAGTATTTTTACTTTTATTTGTGCTTTATTTTTCTACAATTTTACCATATTTATTTAATTACATATTATATTTTACAGTTGTTAGATATAATCAAATTGATGGTAAGGATAGTATTTAAACCTTGATGTGTAGCATTCACAGAAAGTTAAATACCATGTCAAAAATAATTTGTTAGACACATAATTAAACTAATATTTAACACATTAATCAGAATCCCTTGGGTGAAATGTCTTTAAGTAAATAAGGATTAATTAAAATTTTGTGATTATATATTTACAACTTTAAATGACAGTATTAATATATATTCTGTCATTTAAAATTGAAATTGGTTTGTCACTCATTAATATTAACTCACAATGACACAGCATTATAACTTTAAACTATAACAAAATTATATAATATGTGATATATTTCTAATCACAATTTAAAAATAAAATGTAGCTTGAATTTTAAGAAAGAGTTTCTCAAATATGGTTGCCATACTTTCTCACATAGAATAAATAACCTTATTTTAAATTAGGAAAGAAAATTCAGTTTACATAAAATACCATAATATATATATATATATAAAACATTTGATAGTATGATAAACAATAACAGGCATTAAAAAAAGCATGATATATATAATTTGTTATTATGAGAGCATATTTTGTCATAAAGCAAAATGATTAGTATTTGATTTGATAAGTCAAAATATTTGTTTTCTTAAACGGATATAATTCACCTCAAAACAAATTCAACATGTTTGACAAAATATTAAATAAATACAATTATAAATGTACGTACCAGTATAAAATCTACAGAGAATGTATGGCAATTAATAATCACATAATAAACATTCTAATCATTGTGATGCCCAAGTTATTATCTCTTAGAAAGTTAAAACTAAACATGACATAATTTTAAATCTGAATTCTACTATGTGTATAAATTCAAGACAAAAACTTTACAAGTTAAAATTTTACTATGAATAAAATGCATTTGAATTTCAGTATTTACATATTTATAATTTTTATGGAACATTTAACCAATTCTTCAATTGCACTCCAAATAGTTTCATATCTCCCTGCATATAATCATTGCACTGAAATGTAAGTTAAGTATCAACTATCAATCTAGTGGCAAAGTGTTTAGAGGGGCTAGCTTTAGGTTTTAATGGACTTGAGTTTGATCCTGAGTGGTGCCTATATAAAGCATGTAGGTTAGAGTCATTATCCAAATTTGTATAACTGGGGTCATGCCTTTGGTGTTAAGTTTACTGGTCTAAGTTAAGTTGACTTTAAAAGGTAATGTGTTTTTGTGTAACCATGTCTTTTGAAAGCATTTGTTAAATAATAAAAAAATTAACATTTTGGATTTTGTCAAAATTTAAATTTCTTGTATTTTTAATTGCTTACAGGGCCTAGTTCATATTTAACCAATAAAAACCTACTTGGTACCATCTGCAATTTAAATATATTATGAGTAGGCCTACAGCACCAAAATCTTCAGAAAAGGTACAGTGATGTGTTAACACTAGCAAATAGGGCTTCCAAAATAGTCATCGGGGGCGAATCCAAGGCTTGCAAGATCGAAAATAAACACATGCAGGCACACTTTTGCCTGGTCACTGAATTAAATACCACTAGTAGGCAGTGTTGCCAATGCCGCAAGAAATAAATATCTTTATTAATTTGGAAAAATGATTCAAACAAAAAAAAATTCTTTAATTCTATATGATTTTTAGCATTATTTTCAAATTGTTACACCCCCTGCCCCCAAACCCATTTCCCCTTGAAGTGCTTCACGCCCCCCAGGTTGGGAATCACTGTTGTAGACAGTAAGTTTATTATGATTAATGAACACTTTACTGAATCTATGATTTTATGTAATACAGTTTTGCTTTCAAAATATCTTCATGAAATTGAAGTATTTTGAGTAAGATCTTTTGTAATGATAACTTTTGTGAATTTTGATATTGATGTTTTATTTATTTGAATGATATGACATGATAAATTGTCAACAAAAGTACTGTGAGGCCGCAACTTCAAACTAGGTTTTCCTGTTAATCATTGTTTATCGTTTTTCGTACTCAGTTCATTTAGATGATACCCTCCCTACCAACTCCCCCTCCTCCCCCCCACACAGAAATAACAAATATTTAAATGTCATGCATTTGGAACAAAAAAAATATTATAATTTTACTTTTAATGTAACCCTACTTTTTCTTTATCTGTTAACTTGATATTCTGAAAACAGTTGAGTCTTGTTTTTGTCTCACCAAGGGGTAAGGTTATATTTTAGAGTGGTATAATGTATGGAGAACTTGAAAAAGAAGGATCACTTGCTGGATAAAGCTCAAATTCCAGCTGCTGGACTAGAACAACTTCACTATACAATATAGTAAACTCAATCGTATCTGACCTATTTTCAATAACATAAAAATAGTGTGGTCTTCTTGGTGATATGCAGTTTCGTTTTAAAGTGATTCACTTATTTAATTTTAGGATCTTTTGTCACACAATTTACGTATAAAACAAAAATGTTTGAAGAGCAAGAGTCATGCTTGGTATGCAATATAAAATGTTCTTTGAACATATTAAGGTCATTTTGTTACTTATTATAGTTGGTGCTGGTTGTTGACTACAAAATTTTTGTGCCTTACAAATTGTATTTAAAACATGATTTTTTTTTGTGTTGACAATTTATTTGTGAGTTTTATACATCCATACATACCTACTCATGCTGTTTCCTGACAGGGTAGGGAAAACACTGTGCTATGAACCAGATTATAAGAAAATAAACACATAAGCTAAAGCAAGCAGGGCTGCCTATTAATGGCTTAATCCAACATATTAAAAGACAAACCTAAACACAAGACCCCAGACCTCTGTAATTTATCATTTAACTGAATATACCTTAAGGGCCCATTTCCACGAGCATATTTAGCAGCGCAATTGAGCATCATGGCAGCAGTACTGCTAACACCCATAGCAGCATAGCTGCCACTTTGACAATACTAATACATGTTATCTTCTAAGATTTCAACAATAAAATGGATTTCAAAGATGAAGTATTTGCATTTGTTTTATTACATAAGATAATTTATTTTAAAATAATTCATTTCTATTTTGAATCCTGTATTACTACCCATTCAGCCCATCTGCATTTAATTACACTAATGGGAGAGGTGTGAGGAATGTAACATTTAAGGGAAATGTATCAGCATTTGAATGGAGGGAAAGTGTAAAACTATTTAGAAAAATTACCTTCAATACATTTTTCTTCACAAAGTCCTTAACAATGTTTTTAAGTGTGCATCAAAATATCTTCTATTATAACAGTTAGTTAGTAGGTCCTTTATAGACATTTCCGCATTATTAAATAAATTCATTCTCAGGGCATCTTGCTTTCTTTTGCGCTTCACTTGCGAATTAACCCTTGCTATTAACTCACCCCCATACAAAGGCACTGTTAAATAATCATTAGCTCCTACATAAAATGCTTTTACTAAATTATTTTTTATCAAAATTGTCATCAAGACTAGAAACAGGACAGTTTTATTAGTTATTTAAAAAAATAAGAGATGAAAACCTATTTTCCAAGTATTTTTGCACATCAGTAGCATTATTTAACCAAATAAGGAGAGATGAAAATACATTTTCAAAGTATTTTTTCATGTCAGTAGAATCATTTAACTAAATAATGTTAAGACAAAAACACATTTTCCAAGTATTTGCTTTTAGTACATAAGTGTACACCTTGAATGGGTAGTAAGACGCAGTGCTAAAAAAACTAATAAAGGAAAGATCAAAGAGTAGAATAATTTAACTAAATAAGGAAAGAGAAAAACACATTTTAAAGTATTTTCACACGTCAGTAGAGTCATTTAACAAAATAAAGAAAGGCGAAAACAGATTTTCCAATTAAGTTTGCAAGTCAGTATAATACATTATTAAGCTACTACATAATAATCTTGAAACCCATATAGCAGGTAGCATCTCTAGCTCAACAATAAAATCCTGCAATAGCTATTCTAGCACATCAATACATGGCTATTTATTCAAAGTTGCACATATTTCTGCCGGCCGTGGAAATAAGATCATTTAAAACGATATTAAGACCGACTGTGATGCAAAAAATCAGGCAAATTGTCGTGAGAACAGGTGATTGAGCGTAGCTGCAGTGGTGCTAGTTTAACCATGCACGCTCATGTAAAAATACCATTAAAAACAATGTATCGCCAAGCAGCGCTGCTAACAGCCACGCTGCTAAATACACTTAAGGAAATGTGCTCTTAAACAGTAACCTAATGTACTTTTGTAATCTAATGTACTTTTATAAAAATTATCACAAAAATTGTTACCATTTGCAAACTATTTCTATTCTTTAAATCACCTTAAGAAGTTAGCTTCATGTATTTAGTGTGTTCCAAGATTCAGATTTGTAAATAAAGTAAATAATCGTTTTTAACTAAAAAAATGGTTCAAACAATGCTTAGTTATTATTTATAGTTTTTTACATACTTTAAATGTAAAAATATATTAGTGTGTGTTTGAGTTTGTCAATAAACCATTTAAAAAGAACACCCAATTTAAAATATATATATTTTAGGTCCTTTTATAGGCAAGCTATAGTGATAGCATTATTTAAATTTAATGTTATGATTTCTCATTTTCACTTTGAATAGATTGCTGATTTTGTTTTTGTTGTATATTGACTAAGAGATTAAAAAATACCAGTATTTTTACAATAAAATAAAATAGGGATGTGTGAGACTCTAAATATATTGTGATGAGAAAAAAGTATCTCAAAACTTAAAGATGAATCTTGAGAGTTTGAAAAAAAAAAAAAAATTAAATAATTGCCTTAATAAATTTAGAAACCAAACCGAAAAGGTATTATTTATAATAATACCTTAAAAACCCAAAAATAGGCCTTCTTGTCCAAAAAGCTTTAATTAAGAAAGGTTTTGTTTATAAATATTGTTTTTCAATATCAAACTTGGACATTATAAGCTGTTTCACTAAAGAATTAATTATAAATTGCATTTAAAATGTACCATGAGTTATATCTAAGTGTTTTGAACGAACTATAAGATAATCCAAAGCAAGTGCCAGCCCAAATGTCAAAAGGAACTTTAGCCCTTTTATATACTTTAATAAACATAATCTACATTACTTTCAAAGGAAGTTTTCTTGTCTCGATATTGTCTTGAATAACAAAAAGTGGTTCTTGCACACCCCTAGAATAAATTAAAGAAAAAACAAACCCTCTTCAGGCAAATGATTTTATGTTAGGAAATAGGAACTCAAGTTTTTATAATGTATGTTTGGCACTAATACTGGGAGAGTTATATTTGGAAGTCTTTGTTACACAATTTATACGAATTAATGATTTAGTAATGAATTGAAAGTTTTATAAATTACCAAACAAAGCTAATTTACTTATATGTTGGATTTGTAAAATTGTGGACCCATTTGGAATCAAAATAAGGACTCCTGAGTACAGGCCAGAGGTGTATTTGATCAAATCTGGCCTCTTTAAATATTTAAGCCAATTGTTTGACCTTAAATGAAAGTTTATCCAAAGATTTATCAAGCTAAGGATAATGTAATAAATTTAAAAAGTAGGTATTTTAATAATACTATATTATGGATGTGCCTATATATTCACATATTTCAGTTTACCATTCATTAATCGATGACTTGGAGTAGAGCAATAAAAATTAATTAAATAAAAATTATCTTATGTACTAGCAGTTTCATTCTTAACTTATCAAATGATAAGCAAGTTTTGGCGATTGACCTTAGTGTTCCTCTCGGCCGATATTTTTTAGGGTGTATTTCAATGCTTTGGCCATCCTTTGAAGTCTTGAATTAAATGCACTATTTTCAATTTCGCAAACTTCTGGGATTACATTATTATCACTTTAGATACAGAAAATAAAATAAAAATATATTGATGATTTATCCAAGGGGAAAAATGGGGGAAGTAGGAACGGCATATGAATTAATTTGGGATAGGATAGAATACCTCTATATGTACATACTTAACCTATTCTATAAGAAAAATCAATTGAAAACATTAACAAGACAATTTTAGAGTACAATGACCTCTATTAACAGAATTCAAATATTTTACAAAATACCAATAATCTTTAGGAATATTGTATATATGGTTTGATTTAAGAATTAGTGAGGTTCACATTTTTTTTGATAATAAGCAAAACCGAATTGAATATAAGAAATTTTCCTGATGCTTGATCATAGTGTGAATCTTTTTTATTATTAAATCATACAGAGAAAAAAAAAGTATATTATATTTGTTCATTTAACTTTAAACACATAATTTTAAAATGTTTTACTAAGAGAAGCATTAACAGATTTTGTTCTAAGTTGATAAATCAAGTTACTAAAACAGTAAATAAATCCATTACAAGAGATTTTTGACTCTTGAAAAATAGCTGAAATGTCCATGAAAGCAAAGATTGAAAATAAATGTGCATTTTAGATGTAAATATGTATACTTTTTTCCTTGCAGTCAAAGCTTAATTTTTTTTTCTAAGAAAAGTCGAGGCTAAAAAATATTCAAAGTGAAGTTGAAGTTTTCAAAGATTAATTCCCCCTCCCCCAAGTCTGTTGGATTCATTTATAAACATTATCAGGGCATTTCAATTTTAACATAATGTTTTAAATTATAGTACACATTGTTTTTAGATTAGTGATGTGGCATAATCTAACAGAAACTTAATAACTACCAGAAGTGAATATAATATAGTTCTTACAGGAAAGTCTCTCTTAAAATTTTGAGGTACGTTCCTTGTCATTCTTTACGTTTTTCTTCCCCCTTCCTTCACATTTTTCCATTTTTTGTTTCCTCTTTTAAAAAATTATGTTCTTCTGAGTTTGCATTGCACATTTCACACTTAATCCTAGAATAAACTTAGGTCAAGGGGTTGGACCATAAGAGGTAGCTATTGCCTTTTAGTCCAATGGCAACAGTGTAAAATGAGAACGGTGTTCCTATAGTCATTGTGAAAATCAGATTGTATCTCTATATATATTTTCTTGCACTGCGTTCCACTACCTTTTCAGGTTATATGCCTATGCACTAATAATGATAGTGTGCTAGGAATGAGAAAGGTTGAATTTTAGAGAATGTGTACTTGAACTTGCATGGAGGCAGAGTGGAAAACAAATGAAGAAAAATCAGCCTCAGTACACCCGACTGGGATTCAAACTTCAATCTCCTATCATCAGCAGGGAAGTATAGGGTAAGAATGATGCCATAGACCACATGGCCAACAAAGTGTGTCCTATATTTGTTCCTTTAACACTTTCCACTCTATATGATGTGAATTTCTTAAAGCAGTTTAGTTGTTTTTGAAAAATCTAAGTTCAACATCTATTTAGACATCAACACTCACAATTTACTCGAATCTTCAAAAGTGTTTCTAAACAAAATATAGCTTTCAACAAATGTCAAATGACATAAAAATCTTAACCAAAAGAGATAGTTCTTTACTTCTATACTACTTCGAACTGTTGATTGAATTTTCATTTAACATTTCTAGCATTGCAGTTGGCTTGATTAATCTATAATGTAAATAATAATTTATGTGGTCATTTACACCGCCCAACTATCAGCTGTCAGTCATTTTATCCAAGACAGTTTTACAATATTTCCATCTTAATTTCCTAAAGTATAAAAAAAGTCAAATGCCCAATTGAGCAGGATTCAATTTTAATTTCAGTGCTGTCTACTCTAACTGGTTGCAATTATAATTTAAAAAAAGGGAAAGGTAAATTACTTTAATCTTTGACTTCCACCTTTTAACTTCCTTTGAATTTTTCTAGTTTCATTTGGGCTTTACTTCCTATGTAAAAAATTGATCTTTGAATACCCCTATCAAATATTCTTTTTTCTGTAATTAGTAACATCCTAGAATGTTGTGATATATTTTTTTAATATGCAAAAATGTTAAGCATAGTTATTAAAATTGATACTTGGTTCTGACAATCTTAAAATCAACCACCAAAACCTGCCCAACATAGTTATAATTCTTAGAGCCTTGGAAATATGAAAAAAACTAAACTTGAAAACCAGTGTGTTTCTACACACTTTCCCATGTTGTTCCCCCCTATAAAGTTTTCCAAATGGAAACCAAGCACTAAGTTATAATTATTTCCTAAAATAGACTTCAATCACTTAAATCCCAACATGGTACAATAGTCAATATTTATTTTTGCTACAACAATAGCTAAAAATTGAACAACCTTTTCCAGATTGATAAAGCTTCTGAAGACCTTCTAAATTGGCCATTCCATTTACAGTAGTTAAAGTTTCATTAATACCCAAATAACATTAAATAACAAATTTGTATTGTACATATTATTCTATAAATTTGTTTTTAAATAATTTACAATGACGATACAATTTTTTCTTGTAAATTCTTTTATTGTTGGCAGTTATTAGCACATGGAATGTCAACAGTAAATTCCGTGTGAATATCACAGAAATGAATTTACGATTCTATTCTATTTATTTAAATTCCACACATATGGACTGTCAATAATTCTGGAGCCTGATAACATTCACAGTTAATAGACCAGGAAGATCATTTCATTACATTTTTTTATAAACCACACAACACTTGTTTTGACGAAGGGATTTTAGGAGGTTTGAAAACAATAGGTCAATCCTTCATCATGCAGAAAACATAAACCTCATTCTAAAAATAATTAAAATTATAAAGTTACGGGTCTATCCTTCTAATTAAAACATATTTCGTTGGTCCCGCACTACAAGTTATTTGGATATTACAACCAATCTACATCAACTTTAAAATGTTTTCCAAAGTTATTTTAGTATGACACTCTACACATAGCCAAATGAGATTAATCTCACTACCGTAATTAACAATAAAGTACGCTAAATAGATGTGCAGTGTTTTAGTGGCACCAAGTAAATGAATACATTGAAACGTTTACACATCTGATAATTAATATCAAGGCCATTTAAAAATTATTGACCACAAACACAACGACATCGCAATGTCACCACACTTTAGACGAAGAGAGTTGTAAGTTTGGCTGCAGCTCGAGGCGTGCAGCACACTCTGTTGTTAAATGATAGACTCACGGTTACGCTCGTTGTCCTCGGTGCTGGAGCCACCACTGCTGGCACCACAGATCTGCATCTCAATCTCTGCTAGTCTGTGTTCCACCTCCCATTGCTGCTGACTCAGCTTGATGCTCATAGCAGCATTCTCTGTCTCTAAGACAATAAGTCGTTCACGGAGGCGCTTGATTTCTGCCATCAGTGCGTCCTGAGTCAATGTGGCCGAGGGTTCCCCGGTATCAACACGCGTAAGCTGGTTTAAACTCTCTGATGTCAACATGCCTCCTGATAAATAAACATTGTCAAGTCTTATATGATGATGATGATTTTAATGGAAGTTTAGTAAAATAAGTTTTGACAGGTTTAACAGTAACAACTAAGGTTGTGCTAAGTCTACTTTTTTAATTCAAAGCCAAGCTATTATGCTAATCGGGTGGGGATGAGGAAGGTATAGTTTAAAGGATGTGTAGCTGAATTTATATGGAGAAAGAATGGGGAATAATTTAGGAAAAATCAATTCAGTTGTTATTCAGATCCTAACTTTCTTATATATTAGACAAGACAAAACTGACACCTTTGTCTGTGCACTCAAAGGTGCCATGTTAAACTATTAAGAGTGTCACATTAGTTGAGCTAAGAAAATTTACTATGTGTTGCATTTAGTATTAAATTTACAATTGATTTAGCATTTAGCTCTTGGAAACTCAAACCAACATAACAGGTTTTAATGATTTCTAGCTCATTTAAATAGTCTAACTTTATTTTAAAACAAATTAATCTTTGTCAGATATCTTTAAAATAAATGTAAGGTTATTTGAAATAAATCATGATTAAGATTAAGAAGGATAGTCAGCACACCTACCTTAGTGATAGTGGACTAGAAATTGTTTAGCTAAATCAGTATAAAAACACAGAGAGATCAAAAGAGAAGAACGTCGGTTTATTCTCTTAAAGTGAAGAAGCTGTTTGTGTCAGTGAAAGCTTGTACTTAAAAAACTGTGCTTGTGTGTTTATTTAGTGTTTTATCTAAGCAATTTTTACTCTAGTGTCATTAAGGTAGGTGTGTTGGCTATCCCTCCTAATTTCAACAATAAAATAAATATTTTAAATGTCTTAAATCACATAAAAGTGACTCATTTTCATATTGAATACCAGTAGTATATTCTCGAGGGGGGAGGGCAGAGAGAGGTCTTGAGCTTCCCCCCACTATATTTTGGGTATGCCCTAGTAATTATACAATCACTAGTGGAGAAAGACAGTAAGTTGAAGATGAAAGAAGATTTTGTGGTGATTTTGTAGCTAATACCTGACTGTCAACTAGACCAGTGGTTCTCAAACTATATTTTTTCAAGTACCACTCATGTGTATTACTAATCAATGATGTACCAGTGAACTATTAAAAATTTCATTTTGATAGAGCTATGTATCAGAATGTTAAGAAGTAAAAACTTACAACTGTTTTCGAAAGTATCTGCTATTTATTTATAAAAAAAAGCTACAATATTCTAGTCTAAAAAATTCAGTGAGAAGGATGGTGCTGCATGCTTGAAACAAGCAAGGAGATGTTGAGTTCAGTTGTACTTAATTTTAAGCGCAAATTTAGGTCAAGATTCAGTTTATTACAAAATTTATTTTTTACTATCACCACAACCATTGTATAAGGACTATCTATGGTTTCTTTACTATTTGGGATCATTATTTTAACACAGTGCCATCTATGAACAGCTGTCTGGTATATTTATTATTTTATTCAGTGGTTAATTTGTCTTAATTCCTATTGGTTGGGATTACGTCTTATGACTTTTCACTGTAGATAGACTATTTTGTATTAAGTGAAAGTGTAATTACGAGTATGCTTGTGATTGCATAGTTGCGAGTCTGACTAGCGGGTATATTGGTTGTTGACGAGCCATTAGTGTTGCCATGCCATATACAAATAAGTTCATCAAATTGAGGGGGAAATGTTAGTATTGTCATGTCTGCTTGCCTACCACCTTGAGAAGCTCTGCGCACCACCAGTGGTATGCGTACTCCAGTTTGAGAACCACCAATCTAGACCATGACTAATATCAACGGGTACTTTAAAAATAATTGTAAGCATTTGAAAATATTACTATTGCAGTCATTAGTTTTCTTTTTTAATAAAATATTTCTTAACATCCTGATAGGTTGAATAAATAATAATGTATACCTTTTCTAATAACTAATGATATTGTAAATATGTAAGGTGATTGCTGGAGAGAAATGTGGGTGTGATTCACAAGAAAGGGAAAGGGACCCATTCGCGGCACAGCTTTGTTAATGGCTTAATATAATAGGAAGTATTTTGCTCTGTGTCGGCAGTGAAGACCAGCTACCCCTCACCCCCTTCCAAACAAGGATGGGCACCCCAAGCCGCCAGGTCACTACACCAGGGGTAAAGCAAAGGTTGTGAATGATGTAGAATATTGGTAAGTGGAGATTGCAAGATTCGAGAATGGTCCTTTGGAATATTTTTTATCATATTTTGAGTGAGAAAGCTCAGACCCTAGTTTTTGAGTGTTGGTAGAGAACCTATAAGAAGCAGCCTCACAAATCAGGTGTAGGCCACGATAGACTTTGTAAGCTGGTGGCCGAAACAAATTAAAGTTCTCTAGGGACTCAGAACATTGGCGCACTGACTGGAAGAGGGAGGGGATTGTGGACATGATGAATGAGGGGAGAGTGGGTGTCCTGGGCCTGAGCGAGACTAAATGGAGAGGGAGCGGCAGGAGGGAAGTAAGGAATGGTTTTACTCTACAGTGGATGGGAAATAATGAAGGAAGGAGAAATGGAGCAGGCTTCCTGGTAAGAGAAGGGTTACAGGCGCAGGTGGTAGGGATGAATGAAAGAATAATAAAGATGACAATACATGATAGAAGAAAAAAGGTGGATGTGATAAAAGTGTGTGTCCCACAGGTGAGGTGCCCAACAGGAAAAAGGACAACTTGAGGAAGATCTAGAAAGGCAGTGGAAAACGAGTACCCGGTAGTAATGGGGGATCTTAACGCAAAAGTAGGAAGAGAGAGAGGAAGGTTTGAGGAGAAATTAGGAAAATAAGGATGGAGAGAGAGAGAGAGAGAGAGAGAGATGAGGAGGGTAGAAGGCTGTTGGAACTATGTGCAAGAAATAAAATGAAAGTGATAAATAGCTACAATAAGAAGGAAAGAGAAAGCCATAAGATCACTCGATACAGTTGTGATGGGGAGCAAAAGTTGGTGATAGACTACTTTTTCATGAATGAAGAAATGAAAAGGCAAACTGTAAACATCAAGGTATTACCAAGTGTGTCCTTAGTGACCACAGGTTGTTGGTGGCAAACACAAAGAGATGGGAATGTAGGAGAAAGGTAGTAAGACAAGAAAGAATAATAAGGGTGTGGAGATTAAAAAATGAAGAGGAAAGAGAGCTGTACCTAAGAAAGGCAAAAAGCTTAATGCCAAAGGTTGAGATGCAAATTGTAGAGGTTGAAGGGGAAAGGTTTAAGAACAGTTTGGTGGGAGCTGCAAAGAAAGTATGTGGGAGGACAAGTGATAAGAGGAAGTGAAATGAGACACCCTGGTGGAACGACAGAGTGAAAGAAGCAGCAGAGGAGAATAATAAAGCATTCAGAAGGAGTTTTAAGAATAAAAATGAAACAGAAGATGAATATATGGAGAAGAAGAAAAGACCGAAGCGTATGGTATGGGAGGCCAGGAAGGATTGGCTACAAAAATGGACAGAAATGCTGGAATGGGACGTGGAAAGAAGTAAGAAGGTGTTATATAGCCAAGTAAAAAATAGGAGGAGAGGTATAAAATGAACTATAAATGAGATATTTTGAGATGTTCAACCCAGAAGAGAAGGAAAGAGGTTCCACATGGAAAGAGTTGGAGGATGCATTAAAGAGGATGAAACAAGGAAAATCACCGAGTGTTGACAAATTGACTGTGGAAATGATCAGAGCTGCAGGCGAAGTAGGTATATAATGGTTATACAGGATGTTGAGAGTGATTTTGAAGGAGAACAAGGCACTGGAAGACTGGAAAAAGGGAGTTATAATACTTACTTTTAAGAATAGAAAACAGGAAGAGGTGCACAAATTATAAAGGGATAACACTGATGAGCCATTGTACAAAAATATATGAGAAGATAATGGAAAAGAGGATCATAAGTGAAACGAAAGTAAAGTAGGGAGAGGAGCAGCATGGATTTAGGGAACAGAGGTCTACAAAGGACTTGATTTTTGCAATACAACAGCTGATGGAAAGAAGGTATGAAATTGGGAAAGCCTTGGTAATGGTATTTATGAATGTAGAGAAGGCATATGATAGCATGGATAGAAATAGAGTTTAGAAAGCAGTGGAGGAGGCTGAAGTGGAAAAGGAATTGTAATGAGGGTGAAAAGCATGTATGAGGATAAGAGGACTTGTATTAAGATAAAGAGAGGGCGGATGGAGTGTATTCCAAATAAAGAATGAAGTGAAGCAGGGGAATGCCCACTCACCACTACTATTTGCTATAGTAATGGAAATGGTCATGAACAAAGTGAAAAGGAAATTCAGGGAGAGAAGGATGAAGGCCATAATGTTTGCTGATGGCTTGATGGTATGGGTAAAATAGGAAGAGGAAGTATAGGAACAGTAACAGTTACAAGAATGTAATGAAGACACGAAAGAGTGTAGAATGAAATTTAGCATGACTAAGTGTGAAGTGATGGTACGTACAAGGTAGAGGATAAGGCCTTGCAAAGCTATAAAATTGGATGGAAGTAGAGCTGATAAAAGTACAGAACACAAAATATCTTGGAAGTGTGATTGAACCGAAAGGTGAAAGTAGAGAGGATCTAATGTGAAGTGGACAGCAAGGAGTATTGTACGGGGTGTACTTTGTACCCATTGTCACATATGCAGCAGAAACATGGTTATTGTATGTAAGAGAGACTAGGAAAGTGGAGGCTATGGGAATGAAGTTTTTCTGGAAAAAGTGTCGGTACATGAGATAGTAGAGGAAGTAAGACTGAGATGGTATGGGCATATAATGAGGATGAGAAAAGAGAGGATGCCGTAGAAAATGCTGGAAATGAAGTGTGTAGGAAAAAGACTGCAAGGGGAGCCAAGAAAGAGATGGGAGGAGAGTATAATAAAAAGTGTGCAAGTGAGCGAAGAAGAATGGAGGCAATTAAAGGAGGAGGAATGGATGATGATAGAGGCATTTGATTAAATTGACCCTGTCATAAGCTGGAAACAGATGCTGATGCTGATAATGGTAGAGGGACACAGTGGTTCTGGGCAATATGTGAACCAGTTATCTGTGGCATGTATTTTGTTTTACTTATAATATATACAATTAATCGAGTGATTTATTTATATTAAAATACAGTCTAATCCAAACAACATTAAGAAGAGTTTCAATTTAATATGCTAATGCATTAATATATATCAATGATAGTTACAATTTAGCAGGGAAAGTTTTAACTAGGACTGTCAAACTCGATTTCTTGATACCTCAACACCCTCAATTCTTACTGGCATCAAATATTACGATTCTCGCTACTCAATTCTTAGTTCTCAATAAAACTGGCAACTAAACAAAATAGCAATATTTAAAATAGATAATAATCAATTATCTCTCATATTAATTTAGTTTCCGTTTCACTTAAATATCGGTAAATTGAAAATATACCATAATGACACTAATATAGTGTGATCTCAAATATGATGCGACCCTAACATTTCGAGGTGTTCTACATGAGAATAAATGGTCAAGAATATAGTATGACCCAACATTAGTACAATATCAAGAAGTAAAAAACTTAACAACTTTGAAATACTTTTTTAAAGCAAAAGTTAAGTGAGATTGTCAGAATATATTAATCGATTCTAAATAAACAATTGATATATAATACATATACAAGAATGGAAATTTTCTCTAATATATCAATATATCTATCATTAAGTTTACATCACAATGTGTATATAGAAAGCTATGATATTCCTATTGAATTAAAATGGCCACTCTCCTGTAATTATATTATTTGTGGCTTCTAAATTCTCAATGTTTTATTTAGCTCTTTGAATAAGACAAATTTAATAAAAATAGAACAAAAATTGATATAGTTAATAAAAATTAAGCAAAAAAAGTTATATTTATTTTAATTCAATAGATTTTTAATATATCATTGCCAAAACTTCATCCCTAATTTCTGGCGAGTTAAGATCAGTTATAGTGGACGACTTGATATTTTTGTAGCGTGTTCTTTTCTCCGTTAAAAATTCGCCAATTATTGAATTATTTTGAGTTTATTTGAATTTTTTGTTTTGAAGACTGTGTTTAGTCAATATCTATAAGACTGTGTGATTAAAGTTTCAACCGATCATGTGATGTAATGGCCGAGTCCAAGTTTTGCATTGAGGGGGAGTAGGTTATCAGGCACATTAGATTTTCTATGCAATAATGCTTAGAAAAATAATTAAAAAGGAAATGTTCAAGATTTGAGAATCGAGGAATTGAGGTTGAACTAAGAATCAGAATTGAGAAAAATAGGTATTGTGACATCTCTAGTTTTAACATTACAATCCCAAACCAAAGCATCCTTTTTAATTTTTTTTCTTGCCAATGGATTAGTTTAGACCAATGAATGAAGCCTTCTTTAAAAATAAAAAAATAAATAAAAAATGATAAATAAGACAAAAGATAGTATATACCCGCATGTGTTCTGGAAGGCAAGTCTCCGCTGATTGGTGATGCAGAAGAATGCTCGCTGGTGCATGATGTAACGAGAGGCGTCGTTTCCAGGAGCTGTGTGGGTGTTGTGCTTGAACCATAGTGGGAGCCAGATTGGCGGCCCGGAGGTTCACACGAGCCATACCCCCGTGTGGGCCTTCCTGTGGGCACATGTAAAACCATTTCTGTACTTTTGAAGTTCCTTATAGCATGTACTAAAAAAACTAGAGGATTCGACATGAACTCTACAAACAAGGAAAATGAAAAAGAAAATGTCTTGCACACTAGTTGAAAGAATAGGTTATGGTGATTATGTAGCCAGCGGCGGGTTATAATTTTCGTAATCCTTTCCTTTGTCGTTATTGCCTGACACCTTTTAATTTACATTTCTTTATTTAGAGTGAATTTTTAAAACATTTAATTATTCTTTAAATAAAATATTACACCATTTGTATACAAAGATCACTTAGATATATTGAAATTTTGCCAAACCACGTCAAGTTAAATTTCCAGCATAGAAACATTCTTTGTTAGAACTTCCTCATTCTTTATTTGGACTTCCCCAACCCGAACAAAGGAGGATGATGTCATTATGAAAAATTTAAAAAACTTATTACAGAAAAAGATAATACCATGAAATAAACACAGTGCGAGTGTGGTGTGGCTAAAAAATTGTATGCTATAAAGTGTATTTGAATTAAATAAAACAAAATGGCTGAATAGATAAATATAAAACTATACTGAAAATAGAAATTAATATTAAAATTTGGAAAAAGTATGAAATATAAAAATTAAGATCATTACAAGGTGTGTTCCAGCACAAATTACAATAGCTTGTGAAGCTAGAGTTAGATCTGCACTTAGGTCAATGTATACCATACTATTGCTTCCTAAATTTGAATTATGGTAGATTAACTTTCAGTTTACTCTCCCTTCGCCCGTCCCCTTAGTTTAGATAGTTCACAATTTTATAAGTCCTTCAAATTTTTGAATCCTGAAAATGTCCAAGATTTAAAGATTTAATGAATAATAATAGTCAACATTTTTTAAATTAAAATTTTGAATCTGAATTTGTATAGCTAATCTGTTTATAGTTATTGGAAAAACCTAGAAACCAGACCTATGACCAATAATTTAACATTTTGAGGAATGTTTACAAAATAACAGAACAATAGCAAGAATAGTTAAGAAAGTAAGGATGAGCTCTCAAATCCTTAAGGATATTCCAGATTTAAGGATCCAAGAAAATGTCGGATTCAAGACTCGAATCTTAAATATATTTTTTTCTATTTTACAAGTGAAATGTGTTTTCTAGCACTAATACCGCTTATTAGTGGTTCAGAACCAATTATAAGATGAACTTAATAACCAGGCTGTATTTTCTATTATTATATTATATTTTATATTTACTCTTATGTTCATAATTATTTGAAAATAAATTGGAGATTCAAATTCATAAAATAGTGGATTCGATCAAACCCTAAAGAAAATATAATAAAGTTGAAAAATTAAATATTATAAATGGTATAATTTGAAAGAAATTGGTAATAAGTGTACAATATTTAAAATAGTCATAAGATTTTAAGAGGTATTAAAAGTAATTTATTATATATTAAATTATTGTCAATATAAAATATATTAAAATTGTGAAATTTACTATTCTGATTCTAAACAATTAATAAGAACATTTAAAAAATGTTAATAATTAAAAGGTACAAGTAAAAATTTAATTTAATACATTAAAACACTAGATGTTATTTACACATATAATTTCCTTGTGTGTGTCAAGATGACCCTGAAATCTGAAACTTTTCAAATGTATAGTATAGACCTCGGGATAGAACCTAAAGAAGCAGAATTATGGATTTATTTTTTCTCTCTGTCCTTCTGCTTGTATCTCAGTATAGAGCCAAAACCATTTTATCGATAAAGCTAAAACTTGGTAACTGGGGGTTTTATAAGGTTCTCGAGGAGTTTTTGGAATTAGACACCTAACTTGAAAAATTAATCATAGTTTACTGAAGGATAAACAAAGATAAAATTGACTTTCTCAAATTTTTCCTATCAATTTTGATCGTGTTTAGGCACTGTTTAACATTACAAACAAAATGGTAGCTCTCCATTTCCCATGAAAATGACTTTAAGGGTATTTAACTTTAGTGTAAATTTACAATTTTGATCCTATCTCCCCAGCTATTTAATGTACAAAATAATTGATCACTGTAAAGTTGTAATATTATTAATAATAAAAAACAATGATTTGAAATATATTTTTATCAGCCATTATTTCTGAGATGTAAACAAATATGTTTTTTTAAATCGAAGTATAGTAGAGTCTCTATAATCCGACCTTCGGTTATCCTCCATTCTGTTTAATCTGATGTATCCTCATCATGTGCAATTTACATTGTTGTGAAGAATTTGAATGCATATTATATTCCCACTACTATCGTTTCTTTGTTAGTGAGTGAGTGAGTGAGTGAGTCACATACCTCCGTGATTGTAGCTATGTTCGCCCACCTTAGTGAATGTTTACACTGTACTCTTTCATACTTCATTGAGTTTTTTCATTTTCCCATAAATGCAATTTTACTGTGTGAGAAATATGACAAGTGAAAATAGAAAAAAAAATGTTTCTCTCAATTGAAGAATAGCTTCAAGCCTTAAAGAAGATGATTACTAAAAAACTCTAATTCATAACTAATCTGCACTTCTATTTACAGTAATTTGAATTTGTTTTTCTGCCCTCCCCTCTTCTCCTTTACCTATTTCCATACTATCTGAAATTTCAGTAATCTGACCACCTGTTAGTTCTGTTTAGGTCGGCTTATTGATATTCTACTGTACTTTGAAAATGGTGAATTGATTGTTATGCTCTTTTTTGAAAAGATATGTTTTTATTTTCTAATTTTTCTGTTAGAGTGTATATTATTTCATTTATGCTCTTTGGTGAAATGTGATGCTATTTTTTCGCACAATGCATAAAGCTGAAACTCTGCACATTTATATAGACCATGAAACAGAACATAATAGAGCTGAATTTTTGATTTTTTTTCCTTCTAATTGAGTAGTGACCAAAAATTTCCATTGGGGGCCAAAATGAGGGGCGGGGTTAAAAAAAAAAGAAGTAATATAAACACTTGAATTGAGTTAGCTTAAATGTTGCAGGTAGGTAGGTAGGTAGCCCCTAGCCCAAAAGGATACAAAATTACTTTGTGACCTAAAATCCCCATGGGTGTCACAAACGTTAGAGGGGGTTCCAAAAACCAAATTCTAAAAATCTCGAAGCCTAGCAGAACAGATAAAAACAAAACCTTAGATAAATTATTAATATATTTGCCTTAAGCAAAGTTCAGTCATAGACAATCATTCGCAGCATTTTCTAGGGCCGGGTCATGTAATGAGGTGAAGGTTAAGATTTTGTATCATGAGGGCGTGATCGTGAAACACTCTTAAAAACATGGTATACAAATAAGTTTTGTGCAAAATTTCTTTTATTTTTAAAAGTTATTTTATATGAGAGCAGTTCGGAAAGTAACCACCGTTTGGCTGAGATAAAAACTTGCATAGAAAAAATATTTTATTATATACATCTTAAAACTACAGCTTTTTACTATTTTTCAACATAGTCACCATTTAAATTTAAGTATTTGTCATAGTGTTTCACTAATTTATAAATGCCTTCTTCATAAAATTCAGCCGACTGGGCACGTAGACAATCTTCCACGGCATTTTGAAGTTTGTTGTCATCATCAAAGTGCTGCGACGCAAGCCACTTCTTCATGTGAGTGAAGAGATTAAAATCACTTGGCTGCAAGGGGGATAATAAAAAACGTCCCATTTGAATTGCTTTAAAAGCTCTGATTTTTTCGAGCAATGTAAGAACAAGTGTTGTCATGCAAAAACACAACACCGAATGTCAGCATAGCATGTCGTTTATTTTGAATGGCTCGCTTAAGTTTCTTCAAAGTTTTACAGTAGACATCTGAAGTGATCGTCGTACCTCAATCCATAAATTCAACCAGCAAAACTCCCACGGCATCCAAAAATATCGTAGCCATAACCTTCCTCGATGACAAAGTTTGGCGGGCTTTCATTAGCTTGCATGGAGAATTGGTATGGCCCCAAGCCATTGACTGTTGTTTCGTTTCAGTGTTTACGTACGCCACCCAAGTTTCGTCACCAGTCACAATTCTCTTCAAAAAACCTTCTCCTTCTGCGTCATAACATGAAAGGAAGTCTAAGGCAAAGCCCATTCGTTTGGTTTTGGTTTTGTGGACCTCTGTAAGCAACTTTGGCACCCACCAAGCACAGAACTTTTGATAGCCTAATTTATCAGTGGTAACCTCGTACAAAACCGTACGAGAAATTTGCGAGAATTGTTCAGAAAGTTCAGAGATGATGAATCTTCAATTTTCACAAACTTTTTCATCAATTTTCTTGACAAGATCATTACTCACAACAAACAGCCTACATCGCTCTTCATCATGAATGTTTGTTCTACCACTTTTTAAAAATCAGACTCATTTTCCGCACACCTTCACTCATAACGTTTGGACTATATACAGTAAACAATTGATGATTAATGTCTGCTGCTGAAACGTTTTGCGTCGAAAGAAATTTTATTACAGTACGCACTTCGCATTTCGCAGGATTTTTTATTGAAGTGCTCATGTTTTGAGCTTATAGCAAGCGAGTGCAAGAAAGAACGAGGTTCATACTGTCACAGCTGGACGCTTATTGAATCAGAGAACATGCAGTTGTGACAATGGTGGCACTCCGCGCACAACCCTAGCGCCACGCTAGAATGGCGGTTACTTTCTGAACCGCCCTCGTACATTCAAAACTAAATTGAAATTTCTGGGCTTCACACTTTTTACACTAAGCGGAACAGCTTAATTATACAATTTCACCTCCCTCAATTTACTCTATTTATTTTCTCTCGACCCCTTGGAAGGAGCAGTATTGTGATTGTCAAAAAAATCAAGCTAGAGATTTGGATTATTATTATTATTAGCACCGCGTCTTACTACCCGTTAGGGTTATACGCACTTACGCTAATGTGTAATGGTAAGGTGATTGTGAGATGAAATGAAGGACCTACAGTTTAACGTGGAATCCGAACCATGGTGGAGGCCTGGCATTCCTCACATTCCTCACATGTCTTGTCAGAGGTGAAGGAAGGGTTTGATAATCAGATAAATCTTTGCCGGGACCGAGGATTGAACCCCAGCCGCCAGCATAGAAGTCTGACACCTTACCCCTAGACCGCCAGGTCACCTACCGAGATTTGGATAAATGTTGAAGTTTCACAATCCTCTGAAACCCAAAAAGCAGTTTTTGCGATACCATCTGTATGTATGTCAGTCGGTCTGCCCGTATCACAGCCTAGAATCGAAAACATTTTGCCAATTGGGCTAAAACTTGGTATCTAGGGTTTTTATAAGTTTTCCCGAGGAGTTTTTAAAAATTTAGATATATTTCACCCATTTTTACTTTTTATTGACCTCTTTAAAGGAAAAGAAGTATAATCGTCAAACGAAAACGAGTTCAATATTTTGATAAGTGTCGATGTTTCATAACCCCTTAAAACAGAAAAAGCAGTTTTTGCAATGCTGTCTGTCTAGTCATCTGCATGTATCTCAGCCTAGAACCCAAACCATTTTGCCAATAGTTGGTATCTACGGTTTAGGTTCCCCCGAAGAGTTTTTGGACTTTAGATATCTAATTCTAACATTAAGGGTAGTTTACTGAAGGGGAGAGCAAAAATAGTCAGTTTTTCCAAAATCTGCTTTTAATAAATTCGATGATTAAATTTCATATTCAAGCACAGCATAAGATTACAAACAAAATGACAACTCTCGTTTTCCCATGAAAATTACATTTATAGTACTTTACATAAGTGGAAATTTCCAATTTTGATCATATCCCCGCAATTATTTGAGATATGAAATAACTTACCATTGTAAAGTTGTAGTAAATACAAATAATAGTATTTAATTTTTTTTATATGATATATATTTTTATAAATCCAATTGTTTATGAGCTATAAGCAAATATATATACTTTTAATTGAGATATTTTAAAAATGGTGAATTGTTATGCTTTGTGGACAGAAATGTTCCTCTTTTCTCATTCTGTAAAAGTTTATGTTATTTCATTTATGCTCTTTGGTGGAATGTGATGCTCTATTTTTCCATCATGTTTCTGCAACAATGTTTATCAATTCATTTCACAAATATTATGACTTTTTGACTTTTAAATAAATGTCTTCATATAATGGGGAAAGAAAGTTTGTGTGATGCACAGTACCATTAAAAAAAATCAAAACACACTTCAAATCATGTGTTTCTTATTCGAGCGGTTTTGAGAGAGCCCTATTTTCAACCCTCTTTAATGTCAAAAAAATCCTTTCTTAAGAGTAAGTGAGAGGTTTGCATTTTTCAAGCTTTTATTGAAAATATAAGTTGTATCCTAATTATTCACGTTTAGTTCTACTGTTGCTGACTGGCTTATATACTAGTCAATAAAATATCAAGACTACAGTATTACAAATTTTCATTTGTTTTATATAGACCTAGTCAATGTTGGATGATGCTTTAATTTAATTTAATTTAATTTAATTTAATTTTAAATTAAGAGGGTGAAAGTATTATAATTTTTGTAAATTGAAAATAAAGTTTATTAATTTTGTGAATTACTGTAATATTTCCTAATATGTTTTTTTGTTCCTTGTTCCTTGCATCTAACATTTTAAATGTGTTAAATTATGTATTTTATTAAATGTTTAAATTTTTAACATGTCTTAAATGCTCTTATTAACTGTTTAACATCCTAATTGTATATCTAACGATTTTTAAATTTTATTTCTTTTGACTTGACAATAATGTAATTTATAATTAAAATTACCTTTCAACACTACTTAAAATATTATGATTGTCTTATATATTGTACACCTATTACATTTTTCTTTTCAATTATATTATTTGTTCTATTCAATTTACAATTGTATTGTATTATATTTTATTAGCTATTCTTAGCATTACATTCCTCATGAAACTATTAAAATGATTTAAACAAATAGCTGTATAAATTAGTATTTCTATTTACTATAGTAACTTAACTAAGGTGAACAAAATAATACCACGGGAAAGTGAGCATTTTAAACTTGTTTTTCAGAATCAAAATTCTAGGGTAAAATCAAGATTTCAATTGGATTTTTTTTTATTTGACACATTCGTAATGTTTTCACTTTATTAAAAATGAATTTAAAGTGCTTGATGTTACTTGAATTTATTTACGAGGGAAATGGCGCTATAATGTATATAAGGTAGATAAATTAGCCATCAACTATTGGTTGAAACTGTTAAATTGTGTGTTCATACCTCGACCTGACTGAGGCACATGGTGGTGTGTAGATCGGCTCCCCCGCCTCTCTTCATCAGAGGACTGCCCACTAGAGGTGGCAGACATTGGCGACTCCGTGGTGCGCACACGAGAAGGAACAGATCTAAACATAAACATACATTCATCAATGATTGGAATATTCTCTAAATAACTTTTCTATTTCAACTACATGATAGATATATTAAATAAAGATATTATATAAAATTAAGTGCCTTTAAATTTCACAGCTCTATCGGTTTTGTTTGATTTTTAGTTTACAATCAAGTAAGGGGAGTATTCAAATCATATAATAAAGGCGAGATTTAGCTGCGATGTCAAACTATGGGACAACCGACACCAAGGTGCTAGACTTCCTATAGGAGGTGGGGGGACGAAGCAAAGAATTGAGTGTGGTGACACAGGTTTACTGCGGACACAACTCAGGAGGTCATGGAGACAAATGAACGTGTCAATTGACTTCTAGGTTTTCTGAGAATTGAAAGCTAACAAAAAGAAGCAATGGGCCAATTTCAAGTGCAAAGGGATCCATTGTGGTGGCTTTACTGATTCCTTATCAATTATGGTTATATATATGAATCAATATTATTTTTCTAAATGTAAATTGTTTGTTTTTCTTATTCGTAAAATACATTCGTCAATTTCTAACAGTTTTAGCTCTCATTTCAAAAAAAAATTCCTGGTTCCCACCCCCATTATATGAACCTTAAACTTCAAAGAGATCTAAGGATATTCATACTTGACCATTCAAAATATTGGTTTCCGAGGACCAAACAACTTAAATTTAACATGCAGTGAGTGGTTGACTCGTCACAGAAATGAAATATCAATGAGAAATATCGGGTGTGCAACATTACTTTTACACCTATATGCTCATGCATTGTGTGCTAAGGTGTGTGCCATCACACAACAATGAAAATAAGAAAAAAAATTTTGTTTACAAACGTTTGATGTTATTAGTTCTGTAACACAATAGAAGAAATGTTTTTCAAAGAGCCAGCCCACTTGGCACATTTTTAAAAGCACCTTTAAAAAGAAAATCTGCTACCCTTCCTTCATTCCCTTTTGGCCTTAACCATTCTTTCACTCCCGAACTATACAACAGGTTTTAGACTTCATCATAAGCGGGACTACTTGTGATCTGATTTCTATTATTTACTGACTTTATAAAACAATGAACTTGTATGATACGGGAGAAACAGTGTAATTATTGAAACTTTTATCAGCAAATTTACACTTACTATTAGTTACAAAATTATACAAACCTGCCATGTATACTAAAAACTGAAAGTCTTAAATTTAAGATATATAGGTAGAAAGAGTGCAGAAAAAGGAGAGACAATAGTAATGAAAACTGAAGTGGTTAAAAGTGTTACTAAAGTGATGTGTCATAGTGATAATGTTTGTGAAAATAAAAGCTGAACCAGCGGATATTTTGATAGTACAAGTGCACATGCCAACAACCGGCCAGAATGATGTTGAGAAACAAAACATGATGAAATTGAAGTATAGGGCCACATGGACTGCGAAAGAGAAACAAAAGAGAGCAGACGCTCATCAAATTCTGCCAGTGGATAGTAATAATAATAATAATAATAATAATAATATCCTTTACTTAACTGGCAAAGTTAAGGTGTTAGCCTTATCTTCCACTTAACCAGTGTTGAATATAGCATACACTATTACATTTATTGAAATATAATTTAATAAAGAAATATTCAAATAAGTAGAAAAACATTCGCACGCTCATTCACATACTCATTTAAAGCTCAAGTAGTTTCAAGATCTCAGTTTAGCTTATTAGACAAGATAAAGTGCTTAACCACACACTTGAAGGGGAGTCTATATGTTAGATATCGAGTAGAGTTATCTAGTTTGTTCCAAGCCTGTGATGCTAGGACAGTAAAAGAAAGAGCATATGTTTGAGATCTATGTATGGGAATATACAATATTTTGTGAAGAAATACTAATAAGTGTAGCCTTCACCTTTGATTTATTCTTAACCAACCCAGTTTATTAAAATACTTAGAAATATGGTCATGCCATTTTAAGTTAAATATATATCGAACACATGTGTTTTGTAGTCGTTGTAGTCATTCTGCTAGATCGTCTCTTAAGTCTTTGTATACTACGTCACAGTAGTCAAAGTATGGTATTATTAAGGTCTGGACAAGGATAATGCGTACATTTTCTGGGAGAAAATTCTTTAGTCTTCTCAGTGAATGTAAGCAGGCATATACTTTCTTACAAATCGAAGTTACCTGATCTGTCCAATTAATATTTTAATCAATAATCACACCAAGGTTTTTAGTAATTGTTGTCAGTTGTACTGTGGCTACTATTAATCATATGTCAGTCAGTAGGGAACAGTCCACATCCAGTAGTAATCTGCTTGTTCCTATAAGAATGGCTTGAGTTTTATCAAGGTTCAATTTAAGTCCATTTTTTTCAGACCAAGCATTTATTGTAGCTAGGTTAATATTTAATCGTTGTATGGCTGTATTTATTGAAAAACGGTCAGTGGAAATTTATATTTGAAGGTCGTCTGCATACATGTGATATTTACAGTATGACATTGAAGAAGTGATATCGTTCACATATAGAGAAAAAAGCAATGGCCCTAAAACTGAACCTTGTGGAATGCCAGCCTCAACTGGGTGCCATGTTGAGAATGTGTTGCCTATCATAGCACTTTGCTGGCAACCATGCAAATGTGATCTCATCCACTGTATACTGTCTGGAGAGAAATTAAATAATACTTGCAATTTTGCTAATAGAATATTAAAATCCACAATATTAAAAGCTTCTGAAAAATCTAATAATATAAGAAGTGTTAGCTCGCGTTTATCCATGGCTAGTCTGATGTCGTCTGTGACATTTATCAACACGGTACATGTACTATGATAAGATCTGAATCCTGATTGATAGGCAGTTAAATTGTGTTTGTTAATGTGTCAGTAAATTTGTTGACACACTAGGAATTCTAGTACCTTATAAAGTGACGAAAAAATATACTTATAGGTCTAAAGTCATGTAAATATTTTGATAGTCCTTTTTTTAGGTACTGGCATAGAAGTGCGAGTTTAAAAAGTGCAGGATACTGTCCGGTCATGAGTGAGAAGTTGAATAAGTCGGTTATTGTTGATATAACAATGAAAGGCCTGGATTTGCTTCCTGAAATTTTGCCTACTCGGTGACTATAGTCGATGTCATTAACAGTCACATGCGGTAGATTGAGTTTATTCTTAATCACATCCAGCACCAAAGAGTCTGTATTCTCCGAAGTGCTTTCAGCAATGCCAAAAAATCTCAGGTTGGATCGTCTTTGGTGTTGCTCCAATTAATCTTACGAAAGGACAAGTTCATGCTTTAGCTGATTATGATCAGTATCTCGTGGAGTGACCTGGTGGTGACAAACGTCTGGTTTCAAGAAACAGAAGACAAAACTATAAACATGGAAGAGCCCAAGAGACATCAGCAGGCACCAACTAGACTACATCCTTGTCAAACAGTGATTCAGGAACGGAGTGAAGGATGTGACGATATTGCCAGGTGCCAACATCAATTCGGACCCCAATCAGCTGGTGGTGTACATGGAACAAGACTGAAGAGGACTGGGAAGTTGAGCAAGAGAAAACTGAGGTGGGACTTAGAAAAATAAAGAAGAAAGAGTGGCAATGGGAAAAATTCCACAGAACAAAGGTTAAGTGAGGTGACAAAAGAGTATCAGTGTGGAAGGAAGGGAAGTGGAATAATGTTAAGAATATTTATTTGAAGGTGCTAAACGACAATGTTGGAAAAGTGAAGAGGATTGTATGAAAGCCCTGAGTGGCGACAGAAATGCTTCAGAAAATGGAAGAAAAAAGGAAATGGAAATACTTTAACAAAGAGGAATATCTGAGGCTAAACAATGATTTAAGAAGATAAACAGACAAAGCAAGGCAAGATTAAATAGAAAAGACACACAATGAGATTCTCGAACTGCAAAGAAAAGGAAGGCAGGATCTCATGTACCAGAAAGCAAAGGAACTGGAAAGGAATGAATATAAAGGTGTGCAAACAATAAGAATAAAATAAAAAAAAACCTAAAGGTCAGATAGTGACGGATCATAAAGAATTTTATGATCTGGGAAAGATATATAGAAAACCTGTGAGAGAAGGAAAATTGGCCAAGGCACATGGAGATTGAAGCAGATGATGAGATAAAGGAAAATTAAAAAGGGCCCAGCATTTTAAAGTCTGAAGTAGAGAGAACCATAAAAGACCTGCGAAGAAAAAAAGCTGTTGGAGATGGACAAATACCAGCTGACCTTCTGAAAGAACTAGGAAACAAAGAATTAAAGGCTCTGAAAAAACTTATAAATAGGATCTACAAAACAGGAGATTAGCTAGACATAACCATGGTGGCTCTAAACAACAAGAAATAAGTCAAGAAATGCTGTGACCAAAGAAAAGAAAACGAACCAGAGATACTATAGGGATGCTGAGAATAATTTCAGAAAGAGTGCTGGAAGTCAAGGCTACAATGGTTTCATCAACTGGCAAAAGGTGTCCAATAAAGTGGAGTGAAAGCTTATGGGAATAGGTACTCAAGAAGATTGTCATCAAGAGGAGGGACAGAAGGCTGATTGCAAACCTGTATCTGGGACAGCGAGTAAAGGCGAGGCTGAATGATGGAGAGACCAACAATGTAGAGAAAGGAAGAGGAATGAGGCAGGGATGGTGTTTGTTACCCAGTCTGTTCAATTTGTATGGAGAGTGGCTGGTTAGGGAAGCGTTAGGCATGGCAATTTTAGGTTAGGAGGATGTGTCATCAACACAATAAAATACGCAGATGAATTAGTATTGCTGGCCAAAAATAAAGAAGAGTTGCAGACAAGCAAGTTGAGTTTGGAACTGAGGAAGAAAGTGATGAAATACTACATGTGGAGCATCATGCCATATGAAGCAGAAACTTGACCTCTTAGGAAGATAGAGATTTTAAATGTGGTGCTGGAAAAGACTTGATAAGATCAGGTGGACAGACAAAGTGACAAATGAAGTCTTAAGAAGAGTGGGCGAGAAGAAAACCATTTGAGATTCTTCTGTACAAAGCAAACTAGATTGGACACATCCTTAGAAGGAATTGTCTTCTGCACGATAGCATGGAAGGGAAAGTTGAGAGAAAGAGGAGCCAAGGAAGAAGGAGAATTAAAATATTAGATGACTTTAAGGAAAGAAGAAAATTCTGGGAGCTGAAGGAGGCATAGGACAGGTATTGGTAGGTAGTCTAAGTTTACTGATAAATTAAATATACCTGTCATAAGACAAAACATTTAATAATAATAATTTATTTTATTATAGTGCTGGTCATCAGTTGTGAGACCTATGACAGGCCGGCACTGAATAGTATATAAGTACCACCCAAGCACGTATAATAACAACATAATATATAATATTTAATTTAATATAATATAAAGTAATAATAATAATAATAAACCACAGAACAAATATAACTAACACAAATCTGGACTTCAGAACATTGTTCATATCATGTTATATTATATATTGTATTTTTGTATTAATATTTTAATGTGACAACTTATGTTTTAAGACTATTCATCAACTCGTTTGAGCATTATATTTTAGTTGATGATTCATTGTAATGCTATATAATTGTGCAGAACATACACTGTGTTTCTTTATTAAAATTTGATTTAAATTGTACATTATAGTGCTTGTCAATTTCACTTAATATATTAACCACTTTAAATGTTTGATTTATAAATTAATTTTATAATTTTTTAGTTCAACTTATCTACGTCTTAGCTTTCAAAATGTGGTCAGCTAAACCAGTCAAAGTGTTATATTTTACAGGAAGCTAGTAAGTAGGCCTACTAGCAAATACTTTTTACCAATAATTTTATCTTTTATTTTTCTATTATTTAATTATTTAAAAGATAGGCTATTTTCACCCCATTATTATTTAGTCAAAGTCAGTCATTCGGGTAGTCATGAATGTTGTAATCAGAGCCGTGGAGTTGGAAGCAGTTTTGGGTGGAGTAGGGGTAGATGAAAATGTGCTTATTCTCGCTTCAAAATACAACATTTATAATATTTTAAAGTAAATATCTCATTTTAATTTAATACTCTTTTTTATCTTTAGGACCAATATTTCTAATTTTGATTGACAAATTTATTCAAATATAAATTAACACTGCTAAAGAAGCTTACCATGAAGTAATCAGTATTGAGATAAGGAAGCTAGAATTTAGAAGAAATGTTGGCATACTTGTATTTGATTGGAGGAAGAGTGGGAAATCATTTAGGAAAAGCCACCCTCGGTACACCCATAATAGATTCAAATGTTGACTTACCTGTTACTCGCAAATCAGACTATATGCCTGTCATTGCAGGACTTATCTAAATCAACATTGTTAAATTGTAAAGTATCATCCTGTCCTTTATTTTTTAAGTAATTAGAGTATAATGTTTTAATTTTTCAGAGAGCCTTTCAATACATATACAACTTTAATGATCAGCAAAAATGTAATTGTTAAAAATTTAATAAAGGAAGCAACTAAATCTTATATAATCAACATCTGTGTTTCATTTACATGAAACATAGAATCCAGTTAATATCTTTAGTCAACAATGTTTGCCATTCATTTTGTATCTGATAATGACACAATATCAACTATATGACTTAATAGAATTAAGTATCTATTTTATTCATTGTGCTTCACAGCCCATTATAGTGGTCAAGTATTAAGGGATAGATTTTATTCTGGTCAGAGCTACATTTTGGTATTAATAAATACTAAAATAAGATCACTGAAGAGTGCTTGATTTTAGACTTTATATTGGTTTAAATTAAGTTTATTTTTTATTTATTTATTTGAAGTTTTTAACATGCACGTACTGAACCAACTGATTATATTAGCATACAAGAATGTCTATGAGTGAGAATGAAAAGGCCTACTCATTTTGCCGGGAAAGGTACCTATTTTCACACACCTCCCAGAGATATTTTACATGTCACAAACGACTTCAAACCGATGACTTTACTTCCCCCGCAAAGGAAAATTGTGTTACAGATATTTACCAGTATTATTGCTCAAGATTTTAAATTCAGTTGATTTCAATATCTTAAAGCCTTTATAGTATTAAATCATTCCTCAATTCCCCTCCCCTATGAGAGACGTGGATGACGGTTTGATCCCTTCATTGCTGAAAATGTGCTGACCTGGATGGGGGGCTAGGTGCAGGGCTAAATAGCGAGTTGGCAGAGTAAGGCGGAGGTCCAAGGGAAGATCCTCTGGTTGTAAGAGGATCCAAGGGTGAGACCCACATGTCTTCAAGTGGGATTCGACCCCGAGACTCCACCAACCCCGGAGTCGACTGGCTACGACCGATGGCAGCTGAAACAACCGTTTATGAATGCTCATTACAACACATTCCATACAGCATGCCACCATGAGTGTATTTTGCTGAAAATGTTTATGTGAAAATTAATTTGTTTCTATTTTCATATAGTCAAGTCATTTTACTCTCGTTATATATGTGACGTAAGTTATTTAATAGTATTTCTGCTATTTAAGAAACAAATAAAAAAATGTTAGAAATCAGAATATGAGTCTTTGCTGGTACATTGTTTGTTATAAACTTTTTTTCTCAGAAACAACTTAATAAATTTAATAATAAAAATTGAGAAACAAACAGTATTTTGTGTAAATTTGTATATTTTTAGTCACAATTATATTCAGGATTAAGTTAAAGTCATGGATTAAATATATTCTATCTTTAAATGTACTTAGGCTATATACATATAAATAACTTGTATATTCTGCAATTTAAAATCAGTTATGTTTGGATTTAAAATATTTTATTTTACTTTACTTTTAATCAAATGTTATAAATTACATTAACTCTGAAAGGCAAGGTGAATAAGTTTAGCGGGTTTAATTATATTACTATGTTTGATTCTTGCTATGAAATTAAGGCTTAATTGAGTGGTTTATAAACTAAAAATCATGTTGGATAGATCAGAGCAGGAAGTATATAAAAAAAGTAATATATTATCAAAAAATAATAAAGGTAGTAAAACAAAAGAGTTTCACAAGATTATTAAAAATGAGTTGTACCTGTTTACTTTCAAAGCTAAAGTAGGCCTACTAAAAGATCAGACTTTTTTTTGCACTACATCTTACACTCCCTAGCCAGGCTGCACACATATTTACACTCATGGCACACAGATGTAAAAAGTATAATTTGAAAGTAAATGTACTCATATTTGCATGGACGGAGAATGGAAAAACATTTAGGAAAAAACACCTTAGTAGATTTGTCCAAGATATGAACCTCGACTTCCCTGTCACTGACTAGACCAGTTGTTCTCATACTTATATGTTTTGAGGAGCCCTTAAAATTAATTGTAAGACTCTGCGGAGCCCCATCATAGTACCTACCATAAATCAATATTTATTATGGTGAAACAACGAATGTGGACAAATAATAATTACTATTATTGTTTGAATTTATATGTTTTATGGTATCATTTGATTTTTCTAGTATAACATACCATTGCAAAAAACCAAAGATTTAAAAAGTATATTAAAATGAAAAATATAAATCACCTTAAAAATAAGTCTCATTGTTTTCAAGTCTTTGGTGTGAAACTTTGTGCTTTTGGCATATTTCTTTAATTCTTGAATACACTTTTGATAAGCATGCCTGAAGTCCTTTGATGGACAGCCGTTATTTTCTTTTCTTATTTTTTGATAGTGGTAAGTGCAGAAGATCATTGTTTACAAAGATATGTCGCTGAAAATTACAGAAGCGTGCGAAAAAGCTCACGGAACCTTAGTTGAGAAACATTTTACTATTTTACTAGACTAAACTGATGCCTTTATATGAGTGTCCACTAAAGCGAGTGACCTTCAACCTATTTTAAATGATCTTCATTTCTATATTTACAACCCCAAGATTATAACAAAATATGCATAGATACCTCACAAAGAATTAAATGCACTGGAGGCAAACAAACTTAGAAATATTAATGTTAGTTTTTAGTAATATTGTAAAAATTATAGAATAATCAAAGCGATTATAAAAAGTTATATTTTCATAAGTGTTATGGATAATTTGGTTGAGTTAATAGTTAAAAATAATAAGCCTTTGCAATATTTTTAAAACCAGGGAAAAACATGTAAACTTTGAAGTAATGAAACCAATACATTTTTGTGATTGTGATTAATGTGTAATACAATCTATTTTAACATATTATCACAAGAACTGTTCTATTAAAATATGCACTCATCAATTGCTTGTAACATTACAACCAAACAATTTGAAACTTCTGGTAAGTTCACACAATTATTTAATATCGGTATACTTTTAATTCCTTTCATTTATTCAAGGTGTTTAATGTGCACTTTATAAAATGACTGATTATATCAGCACATAAATTATTAACTAACTTAAATCTAGAAGAGACACAACATCCATCCCCTAGCAGCTAGCTGTTAATTCATCACTGTATTAGGGTAGAACCACATTTCACCAATGATACATTTTTCGGCCATAGTACGGGAAATCAAACCCAGGACCCTTAGCTCGGTAGACTATTTTCAAAAGTATGTTTATCTTCAGAGAATATGTTAGCACAGTAAGCATAATTTTATTTAAAATAAATTATTTTCTTAGGTATGTTTCATTAAAAATGGTGTGTTAAAAATTGTTTATTGATTGATTGATTGTTTATTGTCTGCTCTAAACATTCATTAAGACTTACATTTAAAAAAGAAAGTTGTTAAATTGGATTAACATTATACAGAATGAAGTTTTAGATCAATTTTGCAATGATTAGGATTGAATTATATAATGTTATCCCTATTAGGAATATATCTATGTAGTAAAATAAAACTAGCTTTAGGTTTATTATGATTAAAAATTGTTTTGCAATAAAGCGACCAAAATTAGTACTTTAACTCACAATGACTTCCATAGTGAAATACACTAAATTATGGGATGACCATATCCAGAAGTTTTTTCAGGAGGGTTCGGGGGTAGGGGTTTGTAGGTTGGCATAGGGTGCAGTCCAGACTTTATTTATTTCATATGTGTTCCCTGTTTTACTGCCTGTCTGAGCTATCCATATATTTAAACTAATAGGGTAGGGTTGAAGAAAATATATAATCAAGAGCAAATGTACCACTAATAATACCTCTAGTGCACCCATCATCCCTGTCACCACCACAATTTATTGTGAGAATGACACCTTAGACCATGATACCACAGGCACAGGTAAGTGAAAATTATCATGGTTGTTGTGAGAGGGAGTGAAATGTATTAAAATAAAACTATTTAGAATATGTGTACATATTTATTAAAAAACCAATTGACCAATTTTTCAGTCACTTACTTACTCCTTACAAAAGTACACCACCTCAGTGGCGTAACTAGGCCAGGGCAACCGGGAAAGTGACCTGGGGCCCCCGGTAGTTTGCACTTGAGACCCCCCCACCCCTCGCAACCACTTAAGACCGAAAAAGTGAATTTCTTTTGTACTGCTATTTTTGGCGAAAGTCTGTCTCTTTACTGAATTGAGTATTTGAGTATATATGTCTGTCTTTATTTGATATGTGCACACATCTGTAAATGAATGGTGTCTATATAGGTCCTCAAAAAAGAATCAAAGAAATAGCCCCACATGTATATTTTGTTCACTATGCAGCTCACAATTGGAATTTAGTTTTAAAGAATGCTGTGGATTCAAACCGTGAAATAGAATTAATTTTTTGGACACTGTCGAAAGTGTTTATGCATTTGTTGCTCATAGTATAATTCAATGGTAAGAACTACAAAGCTCATCTCAAGATAACTCTGCAAAGTCTACACTAAAGATTTTAAATCCAACATGTTGGGCTGGAAGGCATGATGCAGCTTCTGCATTAAAAGAAAGAGTTTGCGATGTGCTGAAGTCTGAGTCACAAAATTCTCACAATTAAAAAAACGAATGAGAGGAATCAGGCTATGGGTCTTATGAAAAAATTAGACAACTTCGACTTTGTTCTCCTGCTGATTCTTCAGTCCAAAATCTTGCAGACAATAAATATTTTTTCAAGTCGTTGAAGTAAGAGAAAACTGACTTAATTACTACCTAAAATCTTTTACAAAATGCACGGCTTGAATTTATTGACATGAGGGGTAGATTTGAATAATTATTGATGGAAGCCTCAGAAATAAGTGCAAAATGGGGAATTTCAAGTCAATTTGTTGATAAAAGAGTTTGAAAAGTTAAAACTTACTTTAATGAATAGTCTCAAGATGAAATATTGTGTGATCCAGAGTGCTGTTACCGTGCAACTGTATTTTATCTAATGATAGATACTCTTTCATCACAACTCGAGAGCCATTTCTTTGGCATGAAGACTATTGTAGAGACATACGAAGTCTTAGAACCAAAATTTTTGTCAAAGTCCACAGAAAAATAATTTTGGAGGAGAGAAAATTTTCGAGAAAAAATTTCTGAAGATATATCTTCATTATTTCCATCTCAAGTGCTTTTTGTTAGAGCATTGTTTGAACAAAAGATTGAAAAAATGAAGAATGTTAAACAATCGGCTGATTTGTTAATAATCGACAATGCTTCACTATCTTTAAGTTATCCTGATGTATGCACAGCATGTTTAATGTATTTAACAGTTCCATTGAATGTAGCCAAGGCAGAATTATCATTCTTAGAATTAAAGGTGATCAAAAACTATATACGTAGTTCAATGGGACAGGAACGACTAAGTGGTTTGGCTTTGCTGTCCGTCAAAAATGAAAGAGTTCAAAAAATACATTTTAAAAATAAAATAAATGATTTTGCATCAGTAAAAACAAGGAAGGAAAGGTTCAAATTTTTGTCACCTGAAGACTTTATTTGAATACCTACAGTGAATAAAGTGTTTTTTAAAAAAATTCTTGAGTTCATTGCACTACAATATTCCTATACCTATAATATAAAATGGGCACTAAAATTTATTATAATTCATGCATGCCATGTTTATTTCATGCACTGAGAGAATAGGTAATTTGAATAACTATCTATATCATATTCACACAATTTATGATCATAAATTTAAATCACTCCTATCTAGATCATAAACCTTATAATCTAGATCATCAGTTTTATGATCTATATAATAAAATCAACGATTTACTAATTAACAATCTAGATTGTATACTCTAGATCGTAGATATATTTTTCTCGGTATAGGAAACTAATGTTTAAAAGGTACTTCTGACTGCTACCACTATATGAAATATTTTATTATTGGGGGCCACATTTGCATGATCTGCACCGTGGCCCCAGAGGACTATGTTACGTTACTGCGCCTCCTATTCCTATCTTGAGCTAGTCATATCCAGTCCCCCTCATTATACCCTATCTCCTTAAGTTCATTCTAATATTATCTTCCCATCTGCATCTGGATCTTCCCAACATCATCTCTCCATTGGGTTTGCCAGTCAATACCCTGAACACGATCCTAAATTCTCCCATTCACACTGAATGTTCTGCCCGATGTCCCTAACAATACTAATTTTATAAGTAATAAATGGATATTTATTTAATGTTAACCAAAGTCCAACAGCTTAGTTCAATCAGTATTGTGTTTGTTTACTGAGATAAGGGTCTTGGGTTCAATTCCTGGCATGGCCAAAACATTTATTATTGGTGAAATGTGGGTTTTCCCTCTCAAAATGATGAATTAATGGTCAGTAGCTGGGTGTTTTGTCTGTTTGAGATTGAAGTTAGTTTAGAAGTCGTGTTCTGATATCATCAGTTGGTTCATAAAGTTCACGTTAAATACTACCTCAAATAAATTATGTGAAAATATTAATTAAGGTGTATAAACTTGAATGAGTATTAAAATGCAGTGCTAAAAATAATAATAGTTTAACTGATGATATCATCTATTATTGCTGTATTATTTGATTTGTCATTTATGCGGGATTTGAAACTGCTCCCATTTTTCTATTCCATTCGATACCGCCACAAAGAGAGTGATTATATGTAAAAATAATTACAAAGTAATTGATGAAAGAACCTTTAGAACATAATCTTGTTATTTAGATTTTGTAACTAAAGATAAAACAATTGAAAAAACAGCTATAACTAGACATGTTCCCATAATTTAAATATTAAATTACTGATAAAAAGAATACTCTTTCATATGTTAGAGAAAAAAGTCTTAGTTATTAGTTTATGATAAAATTTTAAGCTGGGTCAAAATCAAAGTGAAATAAACTTTAACATATTATTTGTTTTCAAATATATTTTAAAGGAATCAGGAGAATGAACTATAGGGTGGATTAAAAATAAAACACTTTAGGTGGTAAAATGCCAAGCAGAAAGAAACCAGCTAGGCTAGGCTAAAACATTTAATCTGCAGTACACAAGCTAGAAACACAAATTAATTTTTCACCCGCGCCAAAAAATGGACTTATCCAAGACAGACAAAAACACTATTCTCCAAATTTGTAAACTAGTTTGCAGATATAAATTGTTTACTAAAGTCTATAGTATATAAAACACAAAATTACCACAAAAAGTATATGGAAAAACTACTCAAATAAAGTGTTGGAAAGTTTGATTTTTTTTTCCCTCAGTGAAACTATTATAAAAGTAGGAAGTGATTTATCAAACAAAATGAAATGGCACTGGTTTATATATTATTGTATGAATAATTATTATAAACAAACATTTTTGAGTCCTTGTGATAATATCTGTTTGGTAAAGCAAGTTTTATTTTGTGACTCATGTCTTGCTATTTGTTCGGCCAATCTCCATATTCATACTAATGGGGTTGGGATTAATTAGGAAGGTATGGAGGAAATGTATCTACATTTGCATGTATAGAGTGACAAACCATTTAGGGAAAAAACAACCTTATGCCGGGATAATGATCAACTTAGCTTTAACTTAACGTAACATTCACTTAACTTAAGAAAACAGATGTGTGATCCCGTTTCACATAAATTAACGTAGCAGCTCGAGCCAAATATCTGCATTCTAGAGTACCTATTTATTTTGATCTGTGATTTTTATTATTTGTAAAGTGATGATCTACAAATGTTTATAGCTTTATATTGATATATCTATTATTAAACTTTTTTGATAAATTTAGCTTTCTTATTTTAGTTTAATTAATTTGTTTAAATGTCTGATCACTAGAACTATAGCTAAAGAGTAAACCTTGCTCATAAAACCAATAAATTAATTACTAAATAGCCCTATAGATGTCACTCCCATAATGATTGGTTGGCTAGATCATGTGATACCCTTAATGAAACGTTCACTTAATGTGAAAGAGCACCCAGGACATCTATTGAGTTAAGTTAACTGCAAGTGAACATTAAGTTAACTGCAGCATGATCGCTTCCATTTAAAAACACGAGAAGAACCTGTAGGTTAAGATACGTTAAGTTAACCTTAAGTGAACATTAAGTTGATCGTGATCCCAGCATTATGTGTATTTGTACATGATTCAAACCCCAACCTCTGCGTCATTGGTAATTCAGTTTATTGCAAGGGTGGTCAACCTTTTCTCCTGGCGTGCCACTATTTGCACTAAGAATCCTTGGTATGCCACTCTCCCCCAAAACTGTAAACCTAACTACCTCAGTACCTACAAAACCTTTAGGAAAATATAACCAACAATAAATAAATCCCATTTAAAAATTGATATTATAATATTGTAATATAACTTATATAATTGATTGCTAATTGTATTAGGAGTTTGGGTTATATCTTTGTTTCTCAGATAAGACACCAGAAAAAAAACAGAATAAAAAAATAGCAAAACCCCATATAAAATATTTAACTTTTAATTAAAAATTGCATGTTTCAAGAATTTTCATTCCAAAAATAATCTACAGCTATTGTACACCATTCACACACTGTAATTATGTGACTATGTTCTATTAATGATGGTTAATAAAAACATTAATAATAATACAACTAAATACTAGTAGAAATCACAACAATTTTTAATAATAAAAAATAAGTAGTTCAGCTTTCAGTGAGGTTTCTGTAGCTCTTAAAAAAATGTTAACGAGTTCATTAATATTTGGATTTGTTTTGGAAGAAGCAAGAAGAATCACAGGTTTTTTATATGCTTATCAGTGAGAAATGAATATTACTTATTTTTGACCAAGTTCATAAGTGAAAATGTTTGCTCACAGATGTACGTAGAACCAAACCTGCAACAATATCTCAAGGCCAGGTCTCTTAATGTAGGATATTGGCACAAGGGAAGACATTTTCAGAAGATGGAAAATTCTTGGCTGAATGGATTCCCAAGTACTTCCTTGTACTTGCTGTGAATTTCAGCGTTGTTCTGAATATCAAGAATTTCAATTCGTTCATCAGAAGGGTAGAGAACCATTTCCTTCATAGAAATTAAAAAAGGGTTTGTGAGAAGTTGAACATTTTTCTTTTCATCCTGAAATTTGAAAACCTAGTTTCAAAAGAGCTTTTCAAATCGGAAATAGCATGTTTGTTTTTATCAAAGCCTGGAAGCCCACCATATTTAGTGTTGGAAAATGTTTTCATTCAAGGAAATTGGAAGAGCTCATTCTGAGACAGATTATGACCCAGCAGAGTGAGCCTTGCTTTAAAAGCCTGAATGGAAATGAGTAGGCTTGTAAACATATAATTTTTACCTTGCAATTGCTGATTCAACAAATTGTTAAGGTGACCCATAATGTCCGTTAGAAAAGATAAATCCCATAGCCAGTCTTCAAAAGCATACACTTATCAGGTAATTTCCCATTTTCTTCCAAAAAATTCAGAACGTTACCCTTTAAATTTCAAAATCTCTCAAACGCCTTTCCCTGTGACAGCCAACAGATACTACAATGAAGCAGAAGCTCACCAATGGTGTTTGTCTTCCAATTTCGTTTCAAGGAGTTCACGGAATTTCCTTCTATTTAGCGCCCTAGTTCAGGCCTTGTTGATAAATCACACCACTGGATCGAGCGCAGAAGAGAATTTCATGTGTATGGTACCAAGGGCGTCTTGATGGATAATGCAGTGGTATATAGAAAATTTGCGCTTCAAATAACCTTCCAACAAAGCTGCAACAACTTTTACTTTACTAGTCATTGCCGGGGCCGCATCCATACAGACAGTGTCTAATTTATCCCAATCTAAGCTGTTGTTTTCAATAACTATTTTTTTTATTTCAAAATTTTTCTCCTTTACATAAAACTAACTGGCGCAAGTCTAGAAGCTCTTCAGTAACATCAAATTGCTCGATGATACGACACACATAAACACAAAGTTGAGCAGTGTCATTTATATTGCAGGGCTCGTCCAAGGTGATGGAAAAATTTACAAGTATTGATGCACGAAACTACCTATTAGCTAACATCACCAGACATCTCATCGATCCGCCGATTAGCTGTATTTCTTGAAAGTGCAAAGCCATCTACCATTTTAATGACATTAGGATCTTCAGTGGCTTTTGCAAAGGCCATTAGACTTGGCTTTATTATCTCTTCTCCTTCACAGTATGGCTTTTTTTTTAGCAATGATGAGGGCGATTTCATAAGAAACTCTGACCATTGTCATCAGCTGATCACTTTTTGTTTTAAAAAGCATTTGTTGCTCAGTCAGTGAATGTTACTTTTTATTTACAAATTCTGTTCTAAATGCTAAGTAAATTGGATATTTTATGTTAATATCAGGATGCATCTGTTTGAAGCACCGATTTGAATTAAACTTTTTTGGGAAATGCAACACTAGCCACAAAAATAGGACACACAGGCTTAGAAGAGTTTGCCATTGTAAATAAAAACTGTTATTCCCATTCACTATTAAACTAACAAAGAGCAATATCGTCCTCATACTTCCTTTTGGAAGTAGATGGTTTACTTAATGCCATTACTAAAAGTTACTAACAGCAAGTAAATCACTATAAAAACATAAATATTTTACAGCAGAGGATAACACAGTACACAACAGACAGTACGGAATCAAAAAACAAACTGAACAGAAAAATGTGATTTGTGCAGACTGAGGAATGTGTTCTTGACTGCTAGACTAGTCAGGGTGGAACTTGAAAGAGGGAGAAGGGGTTGGGGTTTTAGTGGAAGGGGAAGGGAAAGATTGAGTAGCAGGAAACAATACAGCAGAGACGGCCAACTTAGTAGAGATAACATTTTAGAAACTTATTTACTTGGCCCAATTAGATTATTTATTTGTTCGTCAAATTTGTTATTGTTATATTTTGTGACTTTAGGCGTGCCACTTAAAATGCTTCTCTGTGCCACCAGTGGCACGCGTTCCATCAGTTGGCCACCCCTGGTTTATTGCAATAGTGATGACTCAATTATTTGTTTGTGTCCTTGCAAGTTGATGTACGACGACAATGACAAAGCAAATGAGGTGTAACTCACCGAGGTTCTCTTTGGAATGCCACTGCCTAGCACGATCCTTCCACCTGGTAGCAACCCATGCATCTACAAACACCATGCAGGTTAAGACAACTGTTAAGTGGAGGACAATAACATCCCAACTCATTTAACCCTTTCTCTGCTACTCTTACTTTGTTTCTTACAGATGATTGTCACAACACCCGACTATACACATGTATATATATGTAATTCGGTTGTAGTTAGGCACTGTTTATTATGTAGATGTTTGGGTAGGGGATCTTTCTGTAGTTTATGAGGTTAAATTGTAAATATATCTTGTGGTGAGTAGGTTTCAAGGTTAAAAAAAATAGTTAAAGTTCATTTTAAGGTATTGGTTCTTTATAATCTTTATTTTATTTAAGTTTAAGCATGCAGACACATTTCAAGCCATAAGTGAAGGGAAAAAAACTTAATACATTACATCACGCTTATGAACCATTCAACCCTACAGAAAATTATTTTAAAATCTTAGTAAGGAAAAAATTAAAATATTTTACATTATTTAGGAAACCTCCTTTGAGCTCAAACTAGGTTCATCTAAACACGACTGTGTTTAATCTCACTAATAATTCACACCTGCTTTGTTGGCAATGTGGTCTAAGGTGTTGCTCTCGCAGTAGACTATGCTGCTGATGATGGGGAGATTGAGGTTCAAATCTTGGTCAAGTGAACTGAGGGTTGTTTTCCACTTTCCCCCACACAAATATGGGTACATTTACTCTAAATATAATCTTCCTCATTACTAAAACCATTACCCTGAATGGGTAGTAAGACACAATACTAAAAATAATAAATAATCATTCAACCTGAGGGTCAGAATTACTTCAAAAACAAAAGAAAGCAATGTGAAATAAACTTATGCTAAGCATCAATTGGTGATTATTAAAAATATAATTGTTGCCTACAATGTGTCTTACTGCCCAAAAGGGCCATTCACATTTAATTACATTAATGGTGTAGAGTAGAGAAAATGTACCTGCATTTTCATGGAGGGAGGGTGATTTTTTTTTAGGAAAAACCAACCTCAGTAAACCTGACTGAAAAGCAAACTCCAATCTACCTGTCATTGGCAGTTCAGCAATCAATTGCAAGAGTGATGCCTTAGACCATGCAGCCAACCTAGAGCAGGTTAATGAAATTTAAATCATGTGCAAAAAAAAAAAATCTATTTCTTTCCTTCAATTTTAGCTTTCTATATGGTCCATCAGATAAAATATTTTTCCAGATTTGCAATTAACCATGTCCACAGAAATCCCAAAGAAGAAATAGTGTTTAAATAAATTATTAATATAGTTTAGTTAAAAATAATGATTTATAGTAGTTTAATTTTTAACTCCTAGTTCTCCCGCTAATATTTAGACTAGTAAAAAAAACAAAAAATTATACACATAAAAAATAAATAATTATTTTAAGTTTTATAGGATACATATATAGATAGGTTAAGCCCCGAAGAAAAGTTTTAACTCTCTTAAATGTGACTAACACACACTTCATTAATAACTGACATTTAATTTAAGACAAGTTTTTATTTGGGTGAAAATAATTTGTGGTTTTTTTTTAATTCACTAAGCACATGTTGAAAGTGTATAGTTCCAAGACCATTAAGGCAACAGTTTGAATTATTTTTTTAGCTATACAGGCTAATGGTCACAACAGGTTTGTAATCTGATCTCAGTTGGGGACTTTGGGTGGAGGTTTATTTTTACAGTTACAAATGGTCCTGAATTCACTAAAATCAGGAAGTTCTAGGACACCACTAATACATATGTGCCTATAAGGTATATTATACAGCATAGTGTACAGGTTTATTAGCAGAACAGTCCCCAAAGCCAAAATTTGATAGAACCAACAGCTCAAAATGAAAATCTAAGACAAGTTTGTTTAATTTAAAAAATAAGAATTGTTTCACAAACTTACCATACTTTTTTTAGTTGTAACTAATATTTGCACAAAAAACAATACACCACTGGGACTGGGATATTGGGTGTCTCATAGACAGAGTGAGTAGTACATCTCAAGTGTGGCGCTACACTAAATACACCTATCTAAACTCAAATGGAATGGGACAGTTTCACATATGAGACTGGCCCATTCCATTTTGATATAGGGTAGGTGTCGTCCTGTTTTTAGTGTAGCGCCACACTTGAAGTGTGTTCTCAATCTGACTATGAAACTGAGCCATCAAGTCATCAGTTGGATAATTTTAAATTTAGATTCTTTCTCCCAAACACTCATTAGATTTTTAAGAACCTAAGTTTTATTTTATGTTAGTTATTATAGTTTCATTTTTTAAACTTTTATTCAATTCCAAGTTGAATTAAATAAGTATTTAAAGTTAAACAGTTGAAGGGTTAAACCAAGATTATTTTACAGAATGTTGTTTAATTATTACATAAAGATTAAATTATACACAAATTTACACAAAACATTATAATGTACCTGCATAATTTTATGTTACAAATTAGTAAATTCCTCTTAGAGTTATTCTTTTACTAAGTATACCAATTCTCAATGGTTCTAAAGTTAGCCAATAAATTACAGTATATAAATAATCAATACATTTTAACTTTATATAAGAAATGTAAATAATGTGCATACGTTTATATTAAGGTATGTTTAACTAGATTAGTGTTTCAATATTATAAAATAATTAGGCATATATCATGACTCTTGAAGATTTATGGAATTGGAGTTTTTTTTTTATCGTATGGCACATTTAACCAGGAGAGACTTTGACGTCCAGGTTTGCGTTACCTTAGCCAAATTGGTGGCAGAGAATGTTGCCCAGGGTACACCATAGGAGGTTATATACATGTTGTACTCGCAATGAGATGATGTGCTGATAGTTATTTTAATGTTGTGTAGCCGGGTTGAGTCTTAACCTAACTTAAGCCTAATTAACCAGGCCCAGGTGACCATTGGGATTATTACTCTAAAGGAAAAATACCCAAGGTATCAGCCACCAATCAAATCCAGGACCCTTAAGCTCATAGCCAGGTGCATTGACCCCTACATCATGGGGCCAGTGATGAGTTAAGCATAAGTTAATATAGCGGGTCTATCTATTATAATGTAACTTATACCTCCAAAAGAACGATTAACAAAATATATTAAAAATAATTAAGTAGATGAATTGTGAGTGATGTCAATGGACAATAAAAGTGTAGGCTATGTAATTTTCGAGTGAAACTTTATTTGACCTAATTCAAACATTAGTTGGGATATTTAAAAAAAAAATCATTTTAACTTAGGAACTTAAAAAAAAAAAGCATCATAATTTATTAAGCTATTTTATTTTAAATAATCGACTAAATTTAAAATTAAATCAAGATCATAAAATCACTAGACTAGAATATTTGGTTGTTAGAATAAAAAAGTTTCATCAAATTTTGAAATTTTTGGCACATTTATTAAATAACATAGTATGAATAATGAAGTTATATGTAGGCAAATGATCCAATAAAAGTGGAAATTCAAAGCTAAAAATTGGTTTTATAATAACTACTAAGCTATAAATAAAAAAAAACACTTTTTAAGAAAAAATCCACTGAAAAGTTTGAATAGTTTCTAGACAAAATCTAAATTCATTAGATAGTAAGTACTATGATAATTAATAGTGCTGATAACTTCAAAAGTTATTTTGTATCCTAGTTTTGACAAAATAAAATTGATCAACTTTGTTTAAGATTTGAATATGAATCATTTTCTCCTTATGAGACATATTGGAACATATCAAGAATTGTTTTAATTAACTGTAACCTAATTGATGACTATTTGTGAAAATTTTACAAATACAATTATTTAAATTGATTTTTGTTTTCCATATACATAATACAGCCTTCTTAAAACCTTGAAAAAATTAGCAACTTTTAATTGATATTAACTTCATCCCTATTCTTAAAAATTTAAAACCAAGTTTTCAACGCGTTTTAGAAAGTTTTTTATACTAACAAATTTATGGTTAACCCTTATAAGAATCGACCACGAATTATTGATGCAGCAATAGGGGTAAATACAGTAAGTCGAGGTGTAGAATTCCCTCTTGTGCAGTTAGGAGGTAATGCGGAGAATGGGTTGGGAGTGGAGAGTGTGAATTACTCATAAGCCTGATGTTTCTTATCCCTCCAAGGTATTGAACCACTGCTGCGAGATAGACGAGACAAATCTCCTGTGACCAGCCAGTAGAATTCTAGCATCTCAAGGTTGCCTTGCTAAGGATCTTCAGGGAGAAGAAGTAGCGGAACAAAGATGAGAAGGAACACACAATTACTTACCTTATCGAGTTAGTGGAGGCTAAAGGTGGCTCTACACTGAAGAAATAGCAAAAACATTGTTAGTAGCAAAATGTTAATAACAAATATGTTACTGAACAATTTTTACTGTCTTGGTAAAGGTTAATAACAAAATGTTAGTAACAATGTTTTCAACAAAAATGTTGGTAGCATGTCATGAAAAATTTGAAATGACAAAATTAAAAATGGATAGCAAGGTTATTGAAACATGTATATTAATAAATCAAAAGCCGAAAGATTTTTCGGTCATAACATATTATTGGCAGCTCCTCTAGTTCCAGTCATGGCTTACATAGGTGCTGACTTGTAAAAAAACCATTGGTGATGGTCTATAAAAACGGGGTTGGGCCTGTATAACATTGGAACATTTTCAAGCGTCGAACATTGGAACATTTTCAAGCGTCGAACATTGGAACATTTTCAAGCATCGTATTTAAAAAAACGGCCAAAACTAAGGTGCAATTTTCTATTCTTGATATATGTTTAGTAAAATAAACTAAAAATAAATATAATAAATTAAAACAAATATGTATTAAGCATTGCACTTGCTTCAACATGGTAGCCTTTGTGATCGGCCGTTCCCGCCGTCCTGTCATGCCACTGGCTGGCATCTCTGCAACCCTAATAACACGAGCTTGGCTCTACAACTCCCGCCACCTCCTGACGTCCATGTGATCCTGCTACTACAGACTGTTGGATCCTGGCTTACAACCCTGGCTGAGGAGCTTGCTTGCTGGCCATATTTCTTGAACTAGATTTGCAAAAGGCCTCCGGAGTGGCAGAATGGAGAAAGCAACATCATCTACAGGGAGGCTGGTCATGGGCTTGAGTGGAACCAAGAGCATGAGTCGAACACTGGGATTGGATCGCTGTGAGGCCTGCCCTGGACCTAGGCGACCGCTTAGTTTACCGGCACTGAGCTAGCAGGGTAGCTGACATCAAACGGTTTTGTACGAGGAGAGCAAGATGTGACCATGAGCAGAATTAAAATATAAAGCATTGGTTTTGATTGGAGCGCATAATGTGAACTGTGGAGACAGATTGTATATACACATCAAAATTTAATGTTGTGATTGGTGGCCCAGTGTACGTTTGGACGTTGCAGTGAAACGTTGTTTATTTGTTCATTGTGCGAATTTATCCGTGCCGTCTGAAGTCGTGTAGAGTCAGTGAGTTAAATCACAACAACATAAACACAACAGTGCTCTACACAGTGCGTCAGTGTAGTTAAACGGCGTTAACGAGTGTATGTATATTTATTAATTATTTAATTATTTTGTTAAATTGTGATATATTACGTGCTGACTGAAGAAGGGTAGCGTGCTACCCCACAAGGGACACGTAAAGAGGGGGAAATGGCCTCCGTCTCGGATGGAGAAATAGACGTGGAAAGAACGGACGATGAAGCCATGGAAGATCAAGACCAGGAAGGGGGCCCATCAAACACTGAAACAGATAAAGCCTTTGAGCCAGTCTCTGGACTCAAGAGGAAGCTAAGGACTAGGCCGGAACAAG